>JAEANM010022469.1:0-11597 GCA_017656035.1 Myanophis thanlyinensis
AATGGCTGTGTAAGCATTTCACTGCATATTGTACCATGTATGATTGTGCATGTGACAAATAAAATTTGAATTTGAAATTTGATTTCTGGGGCAGAAAGTTGTATTACTCTAATAAGTCAGGTCAGGGAAAAGGTTAGAGTAAAATGAATGGCGATGGAGTAGCCAGACCTAAAAAAGCTTAACTGTAAAATTATTCAACTAGATGCTTCTAAGAGAAAATAAAAGCATACAAGCCTTAGCATTAGCTGTCCAGTGTTTTGTTTCTAAAACAAAAGTGTTCCAAGCTAGTTGCATAGAAATATTAACCAAGAGCAATGGAATATGGAAACTAAAGTGACAACGGAAGTAGTTGTTTTAACCGGGGGTCCCCAGCCCCCGGACCACTGGGCTACAACCTATTCTGAATTAGGCCACGTGAGTGGTTGCTGGAGCACATATGCACACGCAGCTCAATTTGTGTGAGCAGCAGGCTAGCAGGCAATTGCGCATGCATGCCAGCCTGTCACTCATGCAAGTTGAGCTGCACATATGCACACCAGCCTGCCACTCATGCAAGAACCGGCTCACCGCTCACGTGGCCCAGTTCCTCTCTCCCCTTCCTCCCCCCCAAGCTGGGCCACCAAGCTGCAAAGGCTGGGGACTACTGGTTTTAACCATTTAATCATGTCTGACTATAGGCAAGTGCTCGCCATGCTACCCTGTCAAGCACAGCTTCTTTCAGTTGCCCCTTCTTGATCCACAAACTATTCGTAGCCTTGATTTTTCCAATGAATGTGCATGCATGATATGGCCAAAGTAAAGCAAAAGTAAATCAAAGATAATCCAATATAATTGGTGATGTGCAACTCAGTAAGTTCTTCCTCTCTCAGCAGGTATTTCTTCATGCTGAAAGGAAGATCTGTGAACTACCATCCCAAAGTGAAGAAAATGAAAAGCCAGTTACGGCAAAATTGTCTCTTCCAGGAGACCAGCAGGCATGTGGACAGAGGCCAGGGCGAAGGAGACGTAGCAGAGGTTCCAGAATCCATGCTCAGCCTTGCAAACAGCTCTCATACCACCCGGCACCGGGCAAGGTGCATAAAGCTGTTCGGCACATGGAAGGGTCTGGCTCGTGTGGGCGCAGGGCCCCCTTGCAGCACCGCCTCTCAGTGGCTCAGCTGGCTGATGCTGCCCTGGTGGTGAGTCGGACCAAGGAATTTGAGGGACAGATGAATCCTGAAATTTCTAAGAAGCTCCAATTGCCATCTTCCTTGCCATGTTCCAGGTCTCGAAAGGTTGTGCGCCAGGCTAGTGTTGACATGGACCCCAGTTCAGTCTGAAGAACTTTTCTCTGCCTTTCCTCCTTTCTACTGCCAGTAAGCAAAGGATTTCATGGAATCCCAAGACTGAAGATACATTTGTGGTATTTAGTCTGAGGAAATATATTTTCTGTACACTGCCTAGGAGGAGAGAACTTCTCTATTCCTATAAGAGACCACAGCTGCTTTCCAAGTGCATTTTCCTCCTTTCTATGGGAAATGGCAGCATGGGTGTGGAAAGGACCAGTGATGATTTTGGGTTTAGTCCATTTATGTGCTACTGACCTTCCAAGGGCCCTGAAGATGTCACAGTTTTAAGTTTCGTATGACAGGGCTGTTTGCTCCTTTAATTTGCTTTGACTGCCTTCATATTCTGTTCTTCCCCAATCTGATATTTTCCAGATTTATGGACAGGAATTCTGGTCGTCCTCATTGAGCACAATAGTAGAAATTGTAGTCAGACGTGAGGCCTACAAACAGGCCAAAAGTTGTTTTACAGAGAAGGTTTAAGACTGAATCCTCTCACTGTGATCCAAGTGGGGAATGAACTATTTTTACTTTTGTGTCCCTACAGTTACTGTGCCATTGCCAGCTTCACACAGCCTGAAAATAAAGTTCATTCATTTTCTACTTGGTAATTTCAGGTTTTATGTCTTGTTTTGAAGCATATCTCTGTCCCTAATCTTAACCTAACCCTAACCAAAGTAACAGGGTACTTTTCTTCCTTAAGGTAATGCTGTCCACTCCTGAAGCTCTGCGAATTGGTAAAAACTAGCTGGGTTACTCTCAAGTTTTTTTTCCTGCTGGGGCTGGATTCCTACTTCATGCTAGGCCACGCTTTGTCTGGTTTGGCTTCATCTGCTGTGTGACCTCCAATTCCACAACTGTGACCTCCAATCTCACAAACCCATGGTTTGTTCAAGAAAACATGATTAAAACAAACCATGAGCAAGCAAGTTGCAAGAATCCAGCCTGTAAGTAAAAACACAACCCACAGGACAAACAGCAACAAAAGTAACCCACAATTAACAGTGTGAAGCAAGTATTGGTTTCTTCACAGCAGGTTTATGAGATTAAATTTGCCCAGGCTTATTAGTGAAGCAAAGCTATTTAGGCCTGATTCACTATGTGATCAAAGTTAATAATAACGACCTGTTAATACATTTACCTCTCATTATCAGTTGTGAGAAGTTCAAGAACTGGTTTCATTGTATCCATAATGAACATGAACTAAAACATCTGTGGAAGAAAAAAACTAAATATGTTAATACCTGTCTTCCATTTTTGCAACTTTGTTTGGAATATGTAGTCCCAAGTTCATAGTTGGGTTGTGCCGTTATGCCTACTGATATATACAGACATATTTGTACAGTAATCACCTTCACTGCTGGAGTGGAAACTTCCTGGTAGAAGTTAGAAGCAAAGCTTTCCCAAGTAGAAGCATTAGCTGCCCACAGAAAGCAGAGGAGGCATGGTGGCAGGGCATTTATTCTGAAGCAAAAATAAGCATCAATTGATATATTCCATATTGGAAAACTTTAGGGAAAGGGTTTGCGTTTAACAGCCTATGGTTAATGGTGCAATTTGCCATTCATATTACAGCGGGGTAGAGGCAATTTTCCATTCCAATGATTGACCTAATGAAATATCATTAAGGCTGCTTCAATTATCCCAGTTTGCCTAGATGCAGTAGTCATTGTGTGTGTGAATTTAGGCAACTAACATCTATTTCCCCAACAACAGCCCTATGAGGTGGATTGGGCTGAAACTGACTGTCCAAAAATTATCCAGCCGGCTTTCTGCGTTTTATTAATTTCGGGTACAAGCGTTGCATTATTAAATCCACTTTGCAAAATGCAGACATGCAGGGTTCTTTTTTAACCGGAGAGATTTTGATAAGAGGCATAACAAGTTTAATTAACGTTTTAAAAGTTTAAAGTTAGGGTTAGGGTTACGGTTAACCCTCGCAAACAGATCGCGCTCGCGCCCTCTGGAGGAAAGTGGAAACAACTACAATAACCGTCATGCTCTGCGACTGATGAGGGATACATGCGCAGAATGCTTTTTCCTTGTTGCTATGGGAGCCTGTGGTAGGGCCGGATTTTGGGCGATCCTCCGGTAGGGTACCCTCTCCTTTCGTTCCTCCGCGTCCTGGCAGCCGAAGTTACGAGTTCCAGTTCGGGGGAAGGGGAGAAGGGAGATCTTTAGTTGCCATGGTGACGGTAGTAGCGTTACTCAGGGCTTGCTAGCGATGTTCTCAGCGGAGCCGGACAAGGAGGAGGGCAGCCGGAGCAGCAGCGATGTCCCGTTCCCAAATCATCCACAGTGGCCACTTCATGGTCTCGGAACCCCACGCCGAGTCGGACCCCGATCCAGATCTCGGTTCCGAAGAGGCCATAAACTCGGCCGACCGAACCGTCCGTTTAGGCCTGCAAAGCTGCGCGGCCGAGCGAGTCAGAGGAGCCGGAGAGCTAGGAAGGAAGACGGCGGCTGGGATGGCTGAAAGTGCGACCCAGCCAGGTTTCAGGGCTCGTTACGATTTCGACACGGTGAACCAAGGCACCTGTCAGATCTACCGCTACGGGCCGCGCAGCAGCGGCGCCCTCAATATCGACGCCTCCCTCACGAAGCTCTTCGAGTGCATGACCCTGGCCTACAGGTGAGGAGGGCCGGGGCCCTGGTCGCTGGGATGGCGAGGAAAGGACGAAAGGAGACGAGCCCCGCTCAGTGGTTCCTGGCGCATAAAAGACCCCCGCAGGAGGGAGAAGGGCCAAGAAGACCGGCCTAACCAATGTGGATTGCTCCAGAGCTTCCAGAAATCAAAATCTGGAATCTTCCTTTGGAAACTGTACAACAGTTCATTTAGTGACCGTTCAAAGTTACAAGGACAGTGGGAAAAAAAGTGACTTGAGACCAATTTTCACAGTTGCAAACCTTTGCAGCATCCCTATGGTCATGTGTCAAAAATTCGGATGTCTGGCATCTGGTTCAACTTTGAGAGCTGTTAGGCAACAAATTTTCATTTTTAATGTATGCCAATTCAGGTGACAGTAAAGTTATTTTATTCTATTCATATTTATGCCCTTTGTGATGTCCCAGGATCATGAGATCACCTTTTGTGATCCTCTGACAAGCAAAGTCAATGGAGAAGCCAGTTTCCCTTAACAAGCGGGATGCTAAGTTAACAACTGCGGTGATTCACTTAACAACTGTGGCTTGAAAAGTTGTAAAATGAGGCAAAATTCACTTAACAAATGTTTCACTTAGCAACAGAAATTTTGGGCTCAGTTGTGGTTGTAAGTCGAGGACTATCTGTATTTGACAACATACCTTCCTTCCAAGTTGCTGTACCCTAGTTAACAATGGGCCTTGCCCAAACATGAGTTCTAAACAAGTTCTGAATATGCCATTTTCTTCTGGGCAATGTTATTGAATTAAAACCCTGGACTCAAATGAGACTTTTTGATTGTTGCTTCCTCATACTAGAACCTGAGCATAAATAGGGAGGTTCCAAGTCTGTGTTAATATCCTATAAGTACTTCAGAACAAAGCAGACATTTCACAAGTAGAAATAAAGACTCTTGGAAGTAATTTTAAGAGTTAAAGCAAAGATGTAACCTATTCAGGATTGCCTCAAAAATCTAATGTGCCTTTTGAATTAAACTTCAGGGCAAAAAGTATGTATGTGCTCAAAAGAAGAAACTTGTTTATCAGTCAGCTTTATTGAAAGTTTGCTTTGTTATGCTCCAGCACTTATTGCATAAAACTGGCAGTATGAGCCTATATACCCAGTTGATAAAATCCTCAATTTACAACCACAATTAAGTCCAAAATCTGTGTTGCTAAGTGAGAAATTGGTTGTGAGTTTTGCCCCATTTTATGATATTTCTTACCACATTTGTTAAAAGAACCACTGCAGTTGTTAAGTTAGTAACATGGTTGTTAAGTGAATCTGACTTCCCCATTGATTTTACTTGTCAGAAGGTTGCAAAAGGTAATCATGTGACCCCAGGACACTGCAGCGGTCATAAATATGAAACGTGTCAAATACCCAAATGTAAATCACGTGACCATGGAGATGTTGCAGTAGTCATAAGTGTGAAAAATGATCATGTCACTTTTTTCAGTGCTGTTGTCATTTGAAATGTCACTAAATGTGATTAAGTCGAAGGCTACATGTATCTTTTAGAGTTGCCCTTTGTAACAATGTATTATTTATTGGAAAGCTATTCATGATTAATCTGCCAGCTGAGCCTTAGACCGTAGTTCTACATTCTTAGAGTTGACTTGGTTCAAAGAGCTGTTGGGGAACAAAGGAGAAAAGGGAATTCTGAATGCTTCGGCACAAGGTCTCTATTGTGCATTCAATTTTGTTCCTTTTGTAATGTTTTACAGTAGTCTCTTCCATTTTTAAATCTCCCCTGTCTCCCTGACATTTCATACTTGTTACCAAACATGTTGAAAAACAAAAATGCATTTCTGTTAGTGTCACATAGCTTTTGATCACCAATTTTATAAGACTTTTGGCAAGAAACATCCATAAATTCAATTTGGAAATGCTCAAGATGACAACCTGTCCTTTGCTTTTGGAACAGTTACTGAATAAATCAGTTGCCAGACTTGAAGTGGTTTTGGTCAGGGTATGTTGCACTGGTCACATGAATCTTCATGTTGTTTATGTTCATTCCCATGACTTTCAGAAAGATAGGCTATCAACTTGTGTTGCTCTTGATATGTCAGTGGTGTCAATGGTATTCAGACCACAGGCTTAATTTTCAGTTCTTGAGGGGAAATTGACCTGTAATACCTTCCAATAGTAAGTTTTTTGGATGGCATAATTATTGTAGATTAAACAGAATGTAATCTACAGTACGCAACTGCTAAAAAGTTTTCAACATTAAGAATTTTTTCTATTGGAAATACTTTTATTTTTCATTTGAAAACACTAATGACACATCACAAATCATTCTAATTCAGTAATCACAAAGTTGATCTTGAAACCAGCATGTTACTTATAGTTAATAGTCTCCAGATGTTTTCTGCATTAATTAATCTGTTCTGTGCCTGTTCATCCATCTCCTTCAGTTTGCCATAAGATCCAATGGGGAAGGGAAACAAGAGATGAGATACACACTTTCAAAGAAACCTTGTACATAATCAGTCTTTCAAAAAGATAAATAATTGCATGCATTTCTTCTTTTATTGGCACAGTGTAGGAATGTCTGTGTCTATATTGTCAAGTCTTTGAGCTAGTATTCCTATTCATTTTGCTTTCTTAATCGTTTTTGGATTGACATTGATTCCTTAATCCAGATATATCAGACATTACAAAAGTTCTTTTTTATTTTTAGTGGGAAAATTGTATCTCCCAAATGGAAAACCTTCAAGGGGCTGAAATTGCTGCAGCGTGACAAGATTCGACTCAATAATGCTATTTGGAGGGCATGGTATCTACAGTGTGAGTATTGGAATAGAGTAAATCCAGAAGTTTATTCCCAAGGCACTTGTAAGAAGTCCATATTCTTGATGAATTCTCTAGCCAAGGACTATTTTCTGCGCACTATTACGAGCTGCAAGCAATAGCATGTACTTCCGAACATCACGTAGTCTGTTCTGTTTGGTTGTAAAGCCCATGAACATTGTCTTCCTGTTTGTGAATGTACAATTCACAAGCTTTCAGTCAGTCAAAAAGTACATTTGTCTGTCTCTGAAAGTGGCAATGACATTTACAGTTTTGTTTCTGTTTCCTTTTGGACATAGATGTGGAGAAGAGGCAGAATCCTGTGTGCAGTTTTGTGACTCCCCTAGAATGTAGTGACATAGAGCAGCATCGCAAGCCTGAGGTGAGCAAGGATTTTTTGGCATAAAGAATTACCAGAGTGTGATGCTCTCTGAGTACAATGACGATGATACCTAGTTTGGTATAAAGACATCTGCAAGAAAACCACCAAGTTCAGAGAGCACCAAAGACCCTACATTCCAACATCTCTTCCATAAATTCCAGATTCTATTTCTTTACCTTTACTTAACTTCTGTATCTTTATTTATTTGTTAGGCTGTCATCATGGAAGGAAAATATTGGAAACGCCAGGTTGGGGTTGTTATTAGGGAATATCATAAATGGAGGACGTTCTTCCATATTCGGGTAAGTTTCTTCTCAAGCAAGTAAAACTTTTTGGATAACTCATGATTATTGGGTGATAAAATAGCTGAAATATAGTACTATTTTGAAATTTTCGATCCCAAGATGATATTCTTTACCTTGTTGTCCTGTGTTGTTGCAATGGCAGTCAAGAATCTAATTCTGTCCTAAAACAACTGTACATATTCAGCCTGAATGTACAAGATTTAAAACATGATGAGGATAAAAAGGGTAGCACTATGCAAGTACCTCTACAAAATTTCTGCACATTTTCACCAACATTTGTAGGCATTTTGTAAAATGTGTTTGGCTAGCATTTTTAATAGCCTTTCATAACAGAGAAATTTTATTATTGCAGTTCCCATTCATGGGACCTAGTATTAGATTTACCAGATGGTTATCCTTTTTATTTTTATGTTTGTTTATATTTCATTATTTCTAAACTATCCATCTTCCTCAGAGAGGGGTCTTTTATTTTTCAGGTATCTCAGACCAAAGAACTTTTCTCCACCTATAATTAATTAATAATGTTGACTTTTTGCCCTTTGTATAAGATACACACTAATCATTTATTAATATTTACAGTTGCTTAAAAGAGTTCTCTAATGCTTTGTGTTTTATTTAATGAATAAATTAAAATTTCCTTTGCTAATGATTCTCTCAGTATTCTATTCCAAACCACCCTGTCTTTTTGTTTTAGGAGCAGCAGAAGTTTGACAAACCAATCTGTGATCCCAGTCAGGTGCTACTTTAATATTTAAAAGTTCCCTATCCCTATTTTCTCTCCCCCACCATCCCTCTTGGCAGAGTCTGAAGCTGGAATACTTAGATTAACAACTACTGAGCATTCCAGGCTTTCACTTCCCCAATCCTTTGCTGGAACATATGGGTTTCTCCCCCCCACTCTCCCCCCTACCACCATTTTCTGCAGGAGGTGTCTGATGCAGTTTCAGAGGTAGAACTCAACAATGAAACAGCAAGTGGAGGTCCAATGGAGCTTGATCCCTTACATGATCTGGATGCACTTCTGGACACCATGGTCTCCAGCCGCAACCCTTATGGTGGTCCCAACCTACGTGGTCTTGGTGAGAAGTCACTTTATGCACTTTACACAATGGTTTTGTAGTGAAACTGTTTCCTTATGCCCAAGTGCAGACAGCTTTCCAAGGGCTTCCATATAGGAGTTAGTTGCTGACTTGTAAAGACTGTGTATGACACATGCTATTTAGCTATAAAAGCTGTAAATTTAGCTATTAATTGTTGTCCTGTCTCCAGCCTTTCATTTTGGGGGAAAGTTGTTGAGAAAATGATCAAGTGGCATCTCCAAAGGATCCAAAAAGGAACAGTATCTGGATCCTCTTCAATAAGGATTCAGGCCCAGATATGGGACACAAATGTCATTGGTTATCTGGCAAGAGCTTGATAGGTAGCACTCTCTGCTCCTGTTTAACCTCTACATGAAACTATTAAGGGAGATCACCCATCACCATGGGGAAAGCTATCATCAGTATGATGATAATACTCAGTTGTACATCTCTCCCTTTGTTGAGTTAAGCAGTGCTGCAACTGCCCTTTCCTGGCCCCTGGAGGCTATTGAGGCAACAGGCCAAAATTGAACCTTGGCAAGATGACATGGATTTGGGTCTCCTTGGGTTTTGGAGAATTATTATCTGTGATCAAGGATGGAATTGGCACTACCCCAAACAGACCTGATGCATAATCTGGAGTTCTCCTGGACTTGCGACTTCTGCTTAAGGAGGATGCGGCAGTCGTGGCCAGAAGGGCCTGCTCTTTGTTGTGCACCAGTTACACCCATTCCAGGACCAACATGCCCTTCTCAGTGTCACTCAAGCCCTGTTAGGACTATTGTAATGCAGTCTACAAGGGGCTGGTCTTGAAGAGTATCCAGAAGCTTCAATTGGTTCAAAATGTAGCAGTTCATACAGTTTTACACAAGTCTAGATTCATGTATGCATCATGTCCTTTGTAGGATCTGCATTTGTTGCCCATTTGCTTCTGGGTTCAGTTCAAGGTACTGCTTATAACCTTTAAAGCCATGCAGGGCTTGGGGCCAATTTATTTGAAAGATTGCATCTCCCCAATTACATCTGCCTCATTTACCAGAACAGGAAGCAGGGTATGTTGCGGGTCTCATCTATTAGGGAAGTACATCTGGTAGAACCAAGAAAAAGGGTTGCCTCAGTGGTGCCCCGTGCTCCCTATAGAATAGCATTCCCCCAGAGATAAAATAGCCTTGCCCTCCCCCCCCCCCACCTTGATACCTTCCTAGAAGATCCTGAAGACAAAGTTCTGTCAGTGAGCCTAGGGGACTCAGACTGCTATGGAGTGGCTAGTGACTAGACTAATTGCACTGATTGTCAAATGGCTAGAGTAAATGCATTGGTAGTCACTACGGCAGAGAAGGTGGCATTTTAAGAGTTTTACATTGTGGATTTTTAATGCTGTAAGCTACCCAGCGTCACCGTCAGCATGGTGTGAGTTGGGTGCTGATATAAATTAGTTTAATAAATAAAAGGAATAGTGAATTGTATCACTTCTTATTTTATGTCTTCAGCTCACCAGGGTAATGCTGACATGATCCAGCCTACTCTGACCCAACTTCACCCCAATTTTGGAGAAGAATTTGTGAACACTTTGGACCCTATTCACGGTAACACAAATTCCCCCAATTTTATACAACAGAGTTGAATTATGTGATCTGGTGGAGCATTCCATAGACAAAATATTTGTATTTTTAAATGAGCTTTGCATAGTTTCTTAGGGTCAAATCAAGGCTATGTTTTCAAAAAAATGTCACATATGTATTCCAGAAATTGTACAGCATGGGAATGTGTTGCTGGATCTGTTTACATTTTTTAACATATGTTTCAGTGGGAAAATATTTTCACAATCTCAAAATGCAAAGAATCTAAATCTCATGCTTTGGGAGAAAATGAGATTATTGATTTATTTTCAAAAGCCCTCAATAGTAAATAGTATTAGAGCCCTTGATTAGTTACATTGGCTCAGAGATATAGCTAGTGAACAAAGACAGCCCAAATCACAAGAAATAAGACTTAAAGAGTTTTGCTCTGATAAAATTGTCTCTCCTGCTAAGAGTCTACAAATGTGCAAATCAGTAATTGTAAGAGAATAAATGAAAATAATCTTTTTCAATATCTATATAATAATAGTGATTTCATTCTCACAGTGCTGATGTTATTTGTGCTCAAGGCTAAAGGATCAACAGACTTAACAAAAACATTTATGTTTTGTAGAATAAATAAAAAATAAAAGGTGGAGGAATACCAGTTTCTTGATTGAGTGCGTAGGCAGAAAGCAGTGAGAATAGAAATTGAAAGGGTTGTGCTAGAAAACAGCATCATTACCTAGTTTGAATTCCAGATGAATATATTTTACATTGTAGCACTTGAATCTAAGCACTTGAATCTTGATCATTGTAGCACTTGAATCTTGATCCATCTATTTCATAGTAGGCTTAATTAATCAACGGAGGAATTAATTAGCAATTTCTGTAATTTGCCAGAATCATTCAATTAGGCAATTCAGACTGAAAAGTAAAAAAAAAAAGCACAAAAGAAAGAGGCACTGGATATTCACTAGTTGAACCCTGGATGATAGCTTTTGATTTAGTTAATATACATTGATCAACACTGTTTCTCTGGTGAATATGCTGTACAGTATTCCAGTACCATGGTCCTGGAACCTAAATTGGTCTTTCATTCTGTCTTTCTTTATCTTTCATTTTTCTTTTCTCTTTTCTTTTCTTTTCTTTTCTTTTGTCAAGATGTTTAAAAGGCTGCCTGGCCATCATTTCCTTTCATGACCTGTACTCAATTCAGTCATGCTTTTTCCTCCATTTCTGATCTGGCTCTTTGATTGATAACTTGGATGAGAAACCATCAAGGAATATTGGAGATGTAGACTAGACTGGAAGGTTGAAAAACATCCTGGAAACCATTTCCATATTGCTACCAAATAAACAAGATAGACCTGTCTGTGTAGTCATCAGGAATCAAACGCAACATGAGGATGACTTTACACTTTATGTTTCAACAAACAGTATCAGAAAAGATAATCTGATTTCTGATTTAACACATGAGGACTAAAATTTAGGATAGGATAGGATAGGATAG
>JAEANM010022470.1:0-11597 GCA_017656035.1 Myanophis thanlyinensis
CAAACTTGGCAAACTTGCAATTTTGTCAGGCTAGTAATCATTCTGAGTGCCCACCCATCAGAGCACTGAGCGTAGACGTAGCCTGCTTCTCTGTGCCACCTACTGACACAAACACGGCACAGAAGCCATGCCTGCAACGCCTGGTAGGTGTATATATAGGTATACATATACATACATACATATATCCCTAAAGAAAAAGAAGGGAAAACTAAACTGTCAATCTCAAATAGGAATAATGCTGAGTTATTAAATAGGAACAAAAGGCTATAAGATTTTGGAATTAGAACTGAAAAAGTAAACAATGTTGCTTATTTTTATGAGAAGAAAGGATAACATAAAATAAGCTGCAATATTTACATACTAGTGCAAACCGGCCTAGTTTTACCACAACAATAATGACATTGCAGATTACTGAAAATGGGTTTGAGAAATGATTAAACAACAATTTCTGACAATCCCAGATCCCCGTGGGAGGAATAATATCAAATTCAGAAGTCTTCTAATACAGAGAATCAGAATTAAGAATATCTCAGTGATGTGCCCGATATAAATAATAGGCTGGTTTGCAATAGTGTATTATAGGATGTGCCTAATTATAATTCATGGAAATATGTACAAGGACTAGTAATGATTGAGGCACAGAAATGTACAGAAACTGCATAGGAAGAAATTGAATCTTTATATAAAAATAAAACTCTAGTGAAATTACCAAAAAGGGGGGAGAGGGGGCAGAAACCTGGAAGTGTTTTTCAAAACAAAGCACAATGTTCAAAGATACACTGTATAGCATTTCATAAAGCTAAGTTAGTAGCAAAGGTCTGCATTAAAAATATAGTGAGAATTATGACAAAAGTTTTTGGACCAGTATTAAATATGCAAGCATCAAGATTCATACTCATGATGGTGCCAGTGAGGCAGGCTGCTGTCACGACTGCTCTGACCTTCTTTAGTTTGTTTTTGGTCTTTTTTTAATCATAATTTAAGTAACGACTTAACCTTAAGCATAATTTAAGCAACTTTAAACAACTTTAAGCAATCTTGAGCAACCTTAAGCAACAAGAGGATCCAGGAGAAGAACAGGGAAAGCCCAGGAAGATGGCACCGAGATGATGGGCTCAAGAGACCGCTGGGCTCTGCCGGGGCAGGTCAGGACGGTGATACCGAGGCGGAGGCTTTGAGAGACTGCCAAAGTGAAGGTTCCGAGAGACCATGGAGACACCAAGGCGGAGGCTACAAGGAACCGTGGAGACATTCCAAGGCGGCAGCGCCAAGGTGATGGCACTGAGGATACCGGAGCGACCATGGATACAGCCTCGAATGATCGCTGAGGTCCACTGGAGGCAGCAGTGCCAGGAGTGGCCAAGAAGATCCATCCACCAGGAGCAGCCGAGGAGGTTCGCAGCCACAGAGAGGTGGTGGCTTCGAGAAACAGCGAGGACCGCCGAGAGTAGCCATGAGGATGACAGTGCCGGATGAACACTGTGGTCAGAACAACAGACATTCTATTCCCCTTGCTCTCCTAAATTTTAATTCTTAATTTTAGGGTCAGGAGTGGTTGCATAAGCATTTCACTGCATGTTGTACTATGTATGATTATGTATGTGACAACTAAAATTTGAAATTGAAATTGAATTGAAATAGGACTGCTAGCCAAAAAAGCAGTGAGCCAACACAGGCAGACTGGACAGCAGTAAAAAGATTAAGCATACTTAAAAGGAACTACGGAGTTTAATTTAAAACAACCTATAACTAATAATCAAAATGTATTGGATGTACAGATTCTGTTTAATCTGGAGATAAATCTGACAGGAAATCTATCACTGGATATATATTCTTTAATGGGAACATAGCCATTGCCTACTGCAGTAAGAAACAAAGTATTATAATCCTCTCATTTACAAAAGCGGAATACAGGTGATTTTTACTTACTGACCACAATTGGGACCAGCAACTGTTGCTAAGCAACAAGGTTGTTAATGTTAGCATATGTAAATGTGATATGATCACATTGGACTTAGAACATTAATTCCGTTGCACTCATAAAGTGACTCACTGAAGGTTGCTAAGTACAATAACACATAACAGCTTCCTGCCAGCTTCTTCATTGACATCTAACCACTGGTGGTGCAGTGGTCAGAATGCAATATTGCAGGCTAATTCTGCTCATTGTCTGGAATTAGAACATGATGGGATCAAGGTTGACTCACTCAGCCTTCCATCCTTCTGAAGTCAATAAAAAAAAGGACCAGAGTGATACATATCGACTTTGCTTGTTGGAAACTGTCTATGAAGATTGCAAATAGCTAGATAGTTGAGATACCACAACTATCATAAATGTGTCCCATTTTGAGATGCCTAAATCGTGATACATGACCATACGGATGCTGGATGCTACGATGGCTGCAAGTTTGAGTATTGGTTATAAATCTACTATTTTAGTGTTGTTCTAACTTCAAACAGTCCCTGAATAGAGCAGTCAGTCAGTAAAGACTATCTGTACTGCTCTGTGGAACAAGTACACTTGGAACAACCAACTTGAACCAGAGTATGTGAGAATCACCTCAGGTTATTAGAATTGTAAACACAAAGCAATGTAGACCCAATTTGAAGTACACTGATATTAATTTACACTAGGGAAGTGACATACTTAAGAAAAGGGGAAAACAGAAATATTTGTCTAACTCAGAAGTCCCCAACTCCATGTATGAACCGGCACTGGCACTGATCCACAGCATGTCAGAAACTGATCCACAAAAACAAGTGAAGCCCCATCCATGGGATGCAGACAGCACAGGAAACAACCCACCCACCCCCAAACAACCTCTCTCCATGGAACCAGACCCTGGTGCCCAAAAGATTGGGGGTTGCTGGTCTAACTGATGATACGATGGCATATGCCTTGTAAAGTGGCATATGCCCAGGGATTGCTTCCTCAGGCTGAAAAAACACAGAGACCAGGGTTGTGAAATAACAATGGTATAATCCATTCTGATTCTGATGAGAAGGGGAGATTGGATACTTTATCTGGATCTATCAGATTGTTTCCTTCATGAGGCAGAACAGAAGAATCACCAGGTGTCCTACTTTCTATTTTATTCTGCTTTCATGTAGAACAGGGGGTGTGGGGCAACTAAATATCACTCCCTTTGGGACTGTCTGTTCTAATAGTATTGTTTCTAGCTTTTATAGGAAGTTCTGTGTTCTTTTGATATATAGATGGATATATATTTACAGTATCTACTTAAAGTGGAAAATAGTCCACAGTAATTTTCTAATATTCTGGGCAAGAGGAAGGGGGCTTTTCTGAGGTACCTAGCTCCCCTCCAACCCCACAATTCCCACCGCTGGCTCCTATGTCCTCTATAAACCTCAACCATGTGTGCGCTTGGCACCCCTTAATGCTCTTGGACTTCCTCAATGGACAGGTTAGCCACGAGTCGCCTTAACTGGCATTTCCAAGTTATCTGGGAAGGGTGGCGATCGTCCTCATCTTTACGAAGCTTCACACTGCCCTGAGCCTTAGCTGCCCCGACGTTTTGTCCGCTTCTTAGACTGAAGTTTCTTCCTCGTTGTCAAAGCGGGAGATTTTTGCGTGGAACTCCTCCAAACGCGGGCGGACACCGGGGGAGGAGAGAAGGGGAGGAAAAGGCGTAATGCGAAGCAGAGGCGGCGCGCAAGGGCCCCCTTGGCACAGCTGCCTGGCGCCTCCGTGAGGCTCGGGCCGTTCCCCGTGCGACTCTTCGCTGGTCAGGCGGCGGCATTCGGCTGGCTTCCCGGCGTTTTACCCGCCCTCGGCTCCCTCCCTCTCCGGTCTTTGGTGGTGGACCCAAGCGCCCATGGCAATCACCGCCTTGAGGCACCTGCGGAGCGCCGCAGGCAGGCAGCAGCTCTGGCGGCACAGCTGCCTAAGCACCCCCTGGGCTCCCCTCTCTTTTGCCCGCCGCAGCAGCAGCCATCGCGGGGGGCGAGGCGAACCGCGCGCTCCTTCCCTGAAGGGAAACTACTGGCAGCTGTGCGAGCGGGCAGCCCGGGAGCCCGGCCCTTTCTGGGGGGCTCTGGCACGGGAGACGCTGCAATGGGACACCCCGCACCACACCGACTGCGAGTGGGATTTCGCGCAGGGCCGGATCCGCTGGTTCTTAGGCGGCCGGTTAAATGTGGCGGGTAAGAGGCGCCTTTCATTGACGGGGGAAAGGGACGGCGATGACACCGAAACTGCCTCGGGTCCCTCGGCCCTTTCCTTCTCCGGGCGGGTCGATGATTATATTTAGCCTGCAGGTTTCGAAAGAGAAAGGCGCGGTGGAAGCTCTGCTCTCCGGCATTTGGAAGTCACGCCCAAATTGCCTGCAGGCAAGTCACACCCGGGTTATCTGAAATCCCGCACCCTCTCTGACCGGAATATTGGCGTAGCGATAGTGCGGTGGAAAACGGGGGACGCGCAGTAAGAGCCCCGAGGTTTCATCCGACTTTTCTTCCCGAAATCGATCGGGGTTACGAACTCATCCTGAGAAGGCCTGCCTCGGAGTCGCAACGCCTTGCGGCCGAGGCTGCACTTTACGTGCAATAGTTTTCCCTCAAAACACCCCACCCTTGCAGAGGGAGCAACGCTGCGTCTTGAAAAACCGATCTCGGTTACAATAGGTTGAATGCGGCTAATTTAAATACTTGCGTCCCATTGTTTGATGGGTGCTAGAGCCAATAGGATTCGCTGGGTGAGATTGAAGATTGAAGGCAAACTTAAAAATGTTTTTGTTATTGTGGATACCGTACATTCGCAAGTACAGTAGGAGATTCCTAGAGGAAAGATGGGCTATAAATCGGTCGGTTAAAGGTTATGAATTAAGTAATGCCAACATTCAAAAACCCTCCATGAAAATGAAATTCTAGCATAGAGAGCATTTTCTCTGTTGTTTAACATGATCTAAAAATAATGTGATCTTCTATGTCTATGGTTATAGAATGAATGCATAGTCTTTATTGTGTCACTTACCAATTTAATTATATGGACTTACAGCTAAAATTATAGACTCCCAAAAAGAACTTCTGTTAAGGAAACTAAAGTGCTATTATTGAAACAGAAAAGGAAACAGAAGTAAATGGAAGCTAAAATACTTAGGTAGTGTTCAGATCTGAAAAAGCAGCTTGTCTAGTTTGATAAAGAACTTTACCTAAAAGTACTAACATACTATTTTAATATGCTACTAAGATTTTAAATGTGAAAATTTGAAATATCAAAATATTTAAGAAATTTCATCAGTTTTAATTTATTAAGACTGTTTTTCACTTTTTCCATGGGTTCAGTGTGCCTGACTAGGCATTTTAACTTCAGTTTCAATTGTCTTCTGAAATCTACTATTACAATGCAAGTATAGCAACTTTCACTGCTGCCTAGATTTCTTAAGGTTTTAATGTCTATCTCTTGCTGGAGAAGGCTTATGGCACTTACAATAAGTATTTTATTTTTATTTATTTATTAAATGTATATACTGCCTATTTCACTGTCCAGGCAACTGGATAGCTTACAAATATAAAAACAAAGATACAAAATATTAAAACATTAAATATTAAAATGAACAAAGATTAAGTAAGTAAAAAAATAGAATACTGCTGGGTGGAAGTGGGATTTTTGTCTTGATTCACTAACCACCTCCAACATGGAACACCCCAATTGGGGTCCCAAGTCAATCAGCAGAGTCAAGTTTTGAGGTTCTTATGGAAGCCTAAGAAGGTGAGGAGGTGATGTTCCAGAGGGTGGAAATCACAGCAGAAAAGGCCCTTTTGCTGGACCCACCAGCTAGAATTCCTTGACCAGTGAGGTCTTCAGCATGTGGGGTGCGGCAATCTCATTGGGGTGAGAAAATTTCTCATCCTGGACTCATGCAATAAAAGGATTTTAAAGATCATAATCAACAACTTGTATTGTATCTGGAAGCAGACTGGCAACCTATGTAGCTAACACAACAGTGGTGTTACATGGACCATCCTAGGAGCCATTAGAGCGGTCGGCATAGTGGCATTCTGCTCCAGCTATAGCTTCCAAATAACCTTTAAGGATAGCTCTATATAGAGTGCATTTGCCTATGTATTCTTTATCTTATTTATTTATTTACTTATCTGTTCATTTCTGAACAAATTCTGCACAACTCAACTAAGTTACTCTGGGTGGCTTACAATTCTAAAACTGTAAAACGTTTAAAAAAGTAAAATATCTGGAAAATATATTCAAACAGCAGCAAGATAATTAATCAACTAAAAATATAGTCAAGGAATAAGTATCTCTGGTTGAACTTGTATACTGTACAGTATTGAGAAAATAGGAAGTGAAAGAAAACAGGCCTTCCTTGTGAGGAGCAGAATGAGTTTACATGATGAATTGCTATTCTGGAGGAAGGGAATTGTGACTTCACAATGATTATTGCTTAACTTAGTAGAACAAATAACAAATGAATTTTAGTACAGTATTTATGAATTTATTTTTTATTTAAAGTAGGTATATGATATCTCTTGTGACAAAATCCCCTCAACACACTTTATAAATTGAAATTATAGAGTGATATGGTACAGAATGGTTATTGACTAAAGCAGCAGAATTAATAATTAAATGTGATAGCAAAAAGTCTGATTGATAATAAAAGTTGGCAATCTTTAATTTAAAAATGCACAGATTTTGAGGCCTATTTAAAAAGTATGGAGGCATACACGTATGTATGGTCATACTCCCCCCCCGACACACGTATTTGTTGAAGGGTATTCTACATGTATATGGTAAAAAATATTTTTGTTAATACATATACATAATACACATTCTAACATATTATATTGGTGAACCCTAAACAGATTCATATAATGCAAGCAGTTTTTCAGAAAACATGATCTCAACAAGGAATTTGATTTGTCTCTGGAAGCCTTTACCATGAATGTACCTGTTATAAAATTGCCTAGCCCCTATAAGCAATACAGTCATTTCATACTATATCATTTTAAATGATTTTCAGAATACCTCCAACATTGTTTAGACTGGATATATCTGCCACATTAATTATTGTAGTGTGGTCTAATTTATTTTCCAGAGAATTTCAGGTAAGTAAAGATATCTGAACTAAGTTTTCATAAATGTCCTCAAGATTGTAATATATGTAAATATTGTATATTTAAGTTAACCTTATAGGTTGCTCCTAACATAGGAAATGCAGTTGTACATAATGCAGTACTCATGGTGCTTCCAGAATAGTTTTCTTATCCACTTTGTTTGTCATACTCTAGCAGTAATCAACATGGTCATGGTGGCAAGGTGTGGTCATACAGATTTTGCATCATGGCAATACTGTTTCACAGTGAGTTTTTGGCCGTTTAATATTTTAGACCATGCAGAATGTTTCCCTGATATGAAGCTATAATATTACTCTCCCTTTTTCTAGCACTATGTTGGACTCATACCAATGACACAGCTACACTCTGGTACTTGTGAAATGATAGTAATATTAATAGTATGAGCAACAAAAATAATAATAATGTACAAAATCAGCATTAGTCAATTGCAAAAATTCAGCTTTATTTGGAACTCAATTCAATCCTTTATTGTCAATGCACAACATGTGTGCAGCGAAATTGAGAAACAGCTTACATCCTGCAATGATACTCATAACACCATCAAACAAAAACATCTGCCTATCCCAGGTCCTGGGTGGTTTAAAAATGCCAGATCCAGCCTAAACATCTGTCTGACTGTGTGACCAACCATAATATAAAAAATTATTCTATGCCTTTTTCTAAGCCTGGTACAAATTAAAAGAAAATCAGAATAGTTACAAAACAGTTGCCAAAAATTAATGCAGTGAATTATTTTTTAGTTAAATAATTAATTGTTAATATAACAACTAACCAGTAAAACCCAATCTTTATAATTAAAATAAATGAATAACCATACATATTTAAAGGAACACCCAAGATACTGCAGAGAATATACATATCTATAATGAATAAGAAAATAAATACTATGTTAAATACCTGGACAATACCAGTATGAAGCTTTGCATCTTTTAATTAAATTAAAGGAAGACTGAAGCAGGCTAAAGAAATGAAAATTTGAGAGCATGCAATCACAATATACTCTAATATACTAAAAATTCAGTCATCAATAAAAATGAGTCTTGAAACAATTCTTTAAAGTAAATTAAAACAAAGGGTTGAATGCAGAATATTATATTCTGTAATAATTATGTATATTAATAGATTGGTTGAATCAGCCTATTTAGACTTGATTTTTAGACTGTTTTTCTTTTTGGGCATTTCACTTTCTTGCAATTGAATTTTGTTTTCAGCGGTCCTTACATTTAAGTGTCTTGAATAAATAAGATAATAATGAAATACATGTATCACAAAGTTTGGAAATAAAGTGACGGGTGGCATCAAAAATTTTCACACAGTTGAGATATGGGAAAAAGACTGGAAATAAATTATTTGCATCGATATATCCTGATGACAATATTAAAGAAAACAAAAAAGTGTTTGCATAAATTGAAGAATTATTTCCTACGTTGTGATTGAGAGGTTTATGTAGGGGTAGGGGTGCGATGACAACTTCCTCATTGGCAGCGGGCGATTTGTTCAAAAAGATTAAGAACCACTGCTGTAGTGTATACACTTCTAACATTTGGGGAATAAGATCCTCACTTAGCTTTCATCATGTCTTAGCACCAGATTATTTGTAGATTCAATTAATCAAGGTTTCATCAGCAATAGTAAAGATAAAATAAAAATTTAAATTCGTAGTGGGGTATTATAATATCAGTAATAAGATCATTTATTTATTTATTTAATCATATTTGTATAGCCAGCCATCTTACATAGTGACTTTGAGTGGCATACATAGTAACAATCAAAAACATATGAAAACCATTATTGCAACCAATTTAAATTTAAATAAAACAGTAGGAAAATAAGCAGAGGATGCATTCCATTAACTGTCACATAAATCTTCAGCTTACATGACACAGGTGCCCTTAGGTCTAGGTTAAAGTTTTACAACCACAACTAAAATAGCTAGCTAACCCTGACAAATAAAATATCTGTGATATCAAAGGAATTCAACAAACGTGTAGACTGAAATTATTTAGTTTATGTATAAATTTAATAATAAATATTTAGAGACTATCATTTAAAAAAAAAACATTTGTACTTTCCAGTAAAAACAAAAGGTTTTTCTACATAGAAACTCTATTAGAAAGATCAGATCCTGTCATGTCTTAAAATTTAAGTACTGCACAGTAAACTGATTTATACCTATGCTTGGTTTCAGTTTATTTAAAAAATTCTACTAGGGCTCTTTCTTGTACACTGCAAAACTTGTATTTACTCAGAAATAAATTTCACAGAGCTCAATAAAACCTATTCCCTAATCATTATTTGATTTGATTTTTCTAATGTAGATTAGTAAAACATGTTATAAAATAAATAACAGACTAAGAGCTGTTATTGTAATTGGCATAAACTAAAGCTGAGAAAAACCATTCTTTATATTTCCAGAAATACAATGTAATTATCTTCATCTGCTGCATTTTACAAGTTAATATTCAACAAGGCAGGTGCCTTTAATTGCTACAAATAGATAGCTTATTCATAATTAAGACACTGCATTAAAACAATTTCAGTTTGGTCATTGACTAATGCTTAGTCTTTTGTTCCAAGAATTAGTTAGCTGTACTCCAAAAGCTATATATCCATACAGTGGAATTTATTAATGGTACTTACTAATTTTCCACAAGTGGTTTTATGTTTTAGATTTTTGCTAACTATAAAGTTCTTGTAAATAAATTCATTAAGGCAGAAAAATCATTAATAAAGGGGTTGTTTGAAGAGCCATAGATAGTATGCCATTATTTGGTTCTCTGTAGATATTCAAAACAATTTAATTGTAATGAAAAATCTGCATTAGTATACTATGGAATGGTGGCACAGAATTGCCGTGGATCTGTTTCGATTCAATGCATTATTGAAGAATTTGATAGCCACCTATTTTTATTGTTAAAATTTAGGTACGATCCCTGACTTGTGCCCTCCAGATTTATTGAGTCACAATTCACATTTATGGATTATGATAATTGTAGTTTATCTGAGTGATACTGAGACAAAATTGGAACAGACGTTTTGCAGAGGAAAAATTTCAAATTGTAAGAATGATGTCAGCCAACTCAGCACAAACCTTTATGGATTTTATTACATTTAAAGAGTAGGGTTCTGTCAGCGTAAGCTTAAACTTTAAAATCCATAATTTATCAAATTATCAAATTTCACAAGTCTTACAATATACAAGTAACCACACTTTAAAACTGAATCAGGATAATAATTTAACTGGCAATTAATATTCATCATAAGACAGAGATTATAAACACACCAATTCTTGTTTATTAACATAGTATTAAGAATAGTTTATAGAGTACAGCTGTATAGATTTTGGAAATGATCTAGAAGATCTTATAACTATCTCATTTTAAAGTTTTTGTTCTTGCACAAAAGCACATGGCTGCTTTTATGAGTCATTGTAAAGACCCAGCTTTAATGAGTAGGGACTGTTTGCGACACTTCTAAAACATTACAGATCGTTTTCAAAAAGTGTGTGTGTAAGTATGTGTATTATAGTATCTGAATGTAACTGTATCCTTCTTGATTCTTCACTTCCCTTTTTTATAGTACTCCTTGTACTTTCCATCTCCTTGCCAGATCTTCTTAAAATGGTATCATGTATTAGATAAAGGGATAGAGAAACATTCTTTTACATTCAATAACTTCACTCATTTTTAAAAAATAAAAAATAGATATTTTTAGATAAATGCAGGTTGCATCTAATATATGCATTTAGTATCAGACTTCTATTTTATTTATGATTTTATTAAATACATAACTCACTTTTACATTAAGTAGTATTTAAGATCACTAGCAAGAAAATAAATAGAATAAAATATTTAAAATATTAAAATGAAATATAAATACCCTAAATAAAAAAGCAAATCAGTGATTTTGCCCATTGGTGTAATCTTAATTTATTTATGGGATGTATTCATTTTAATTGATGTATTATGGCCACTCATAATATAAGCAAATCTGGAAAACAGAGGAAAGAACATTAATACAATAGCAAAATACAGAAAATATTATGAAAGTAGCAGTCAAGAATAACTATCCAAAATAATAATTTGGAGGCTAGTTTAACCTTCTAATCAGGGGTTCCCAACCCCCAGCCCATGGGCTGATGGCAGTCCCCAGCCCGTTAGGAACTGGGCCATACAAGCAAACAAAGCGTCATCTGCGCATGTGCGGGATCTAGATAGTTTGTGAAACCATGCCCATGAAAATTATTTCCCCCCCACAGAACCGGTCCCTGGTGTCCAAAAGGTTGGGTGCTGCTGTTCTAACCTCTATGAATGGGAGAAAAGATGTGTTTACAATTGGAAGATAGTGACCTGATTTAAATTAAATGATAATATGATTCCCTTTTGGCACAGTATATTGAAGGGCAGTAACCATTTTAATTTGCAGATTATGATTTAGGGCAATATGTAAACTCTACTCATGTATACTAACATGTATATGTGGTGTGT
>JAEANM010022471.1:0-11597 GCA_017656035.1 Myanophis thanlyinensis
ATAGATAGATAGAATGATGGGCTGCAACGGGTTTAACAACTGGTTCTGTGAGAGAGCACTTTGCGCAAACACAGACATCTTCTGCACTTGTGCGCTGCTTCAAAAACACAGCAATTCGAAGCTTAGCAGCTTATCTACTCAGGCAGCCCTGGTAAGTAGAACAGCAGAGGCGTGGAAATCAGCTGTGCCACACAAATTCGGCTTTCAGCTGAGCCAGAAAGAAAGGGATATAGAATAGGATAGGGCAGGAGTGGATGCGGGAGGCCAACTAAAGGTCAGAAGTACCAGTTCGATGGAACTAGTCCGACCAGGCAGCAGCCCATCACTGGATGGAATAGATGAGGGAAGGAGGGAGATTGTGGCTATGCTGGCACTCAGTGCATCAACCCAAAATAAGATTCTTTCCTTTTATGTTACTAAGGACAGAATTCATTTCCATGATTTGGGAATTTTCAGTGACTTCTACATATATCTCATAGTTTAAAAGCTTTAAAAAAAACTTTTTGTTTCTTTTTTTTAATCACGCAAATAAATAAGTAAGGCGTAATTTGGAGTTGATGCGGTAAAATGCTAACTCTTTTACCACTTGCCATGCAAATATCCATTTGGAACAGCTTGAAGGTTATATAAACTGTTTTCATTTAATGGTACCTGCTTAAACATGTGTCTGGATACAAGTGTTTGCTTTCTGATGTTTATCTTGAAATATTTCCTTGGATTTAATTAAAAAAAAAAAAGAAGAAACTCCAGTCAGTGGGACTATTTCTGCTAGTACCAGCATGCTTGAAGTAGCCCAGGGGTCAAATGCTTCTCAGTTTTCATTTCTTTAGTATATGAATATTCCTCTTCTCCCACTTTCTTAAGGATTTGTTTTGTTCACTAGACTGGTTTTTTTCATGCCTCAGTAAAATCTTGGTCCTAAATCAATGTCTGAGAGGAAACTATAGTAAACCTGAGCTTTATGGAGCTCCAAATTGGCTTAATTTCCACTAATATTTATTACTTGGACTGCCATCATGCATATCCGCTTACCTGAGAGTAAGACTGCATTTATCTTGATTCTAGAGTAAGTGGAGAAAACTCTTGCTTAATATTTGATATATCCTGGATCTAGCTGTGCAGATCCGGTAGAGATGACAGAGTCTACATTTTGCTACATTATGCAGGATGAGTTGAAGCCTGCTGGTCTTCAGGAAGGGGACAGGATTCTCCAAGACTTCAGTCCCACCATCTGTAGTCTAGAGTCCTTCCCTTCCAGGAAAATAATGGGAGGCTGAGTCAGAGCAATGACAAAGGTGTCCTTGAATGAGAGGGTGAATGAGGGGGCGGTACTTCCTACCTTGAATGTGATAGTCGTGCATCCGGGAGAAGCTATTGCTCAAGTTGAAATTTTAGATAACTATCAGTTGGTTTCCAATTTTCCTTTTTTTTTAAGGAAAAGTCATTAAGAAGGTGATGGGCCTACAATAACAGAGGGCCCTGGAAGAAACAGATTACCTGGATTGTTCTCAGTCTAGATTCAGACCCAGGTATGGAATTAAATCCACACTCGTCACTATCACATAGCTGGAATTTCTCCATGATGAGAATGTGTTAACTTGTTCTTTCAGAACTTCCAAGCTTGATGCTGGTTATTCTCTTCCTTCCACTTTTTCCAGAATTCAAGCCTTTCCATAGAGTTGGAATTTTGCACAATATAACTGAAGTGGAATAATTCGAATCTGTACCTCCAGTGAGAACTCTAGATTTATTTCCTTGATGATCCCTTGGTTTGTTTTCTTGGTCAACCAACACTATTGTATTCTCAGTTTTTTCAGCACCAAGATTCAAAGTTGTCAACATTCTTGCTATCCTGTTTGTTTAAAGTCCAATTGTTGCTTCCATAAATTGTCACAGGGAATGCTATGGTCTGCATCATTCTGCTCTTTAGGTTCCCATACTTTTTACTTTTTGAATTAGCTTTTTTTCTGTTTATAGGATAAGATCTAGGAAAGTCAATCTTTTTTGGGGGGTTTTCAGTGTTCCAGAAAAAATATGGTCGGTAAGACCACTAAGGACTTTTTGGAGCTTTGTAATCTTGGCCGAATTAATTTTCCAGTGTTAAAATTAATAATTGGTCTATAACTTTAGAGTCTCCTGGGGAGCCAAGCCTTCTGGAATATCTTACATGGACTTAAGGCCATAAATTGTGCAGAAACAGGCAGCAGAAACTAAATTTTCATAACTTTGCATTTAATCTCTCTCTCTCTCTCTCTCTCTCCCAAGTTTGCAAATTTACATCTGGATCTATGTTAAGTTTTGGAAGACTTACAGTCATTTCATTTTAATGAAACAATGTAAACTGAATGGGCAGCCTTAGGACTGAGGAGCTTCTCACTTTACCGTCTATCAAATTCTTTCAGGGAGAAACATGAGTAGGTATAATTTTCCCCAGAAAGGAAACCTACTGTCAATTAAAATTATACTTAGATCTAATATATCAATTCTGTCAGAGGAACCTAACAGATTTAATATGACATCTCACTATTCCAATAAACTGTGGTTTATTTACATATTCATAGCTGAATCTGCTTCTGATCTGAATTATTCCCCTGGATCTTGAATTCTTTCCATTTGGATGGAACTCAGTTCGACCCCTTTAAAATCAACCATCCAGTATTTATCCTTCATACTGGACCTACAATATATAGATATATAATATAGAGATCCAGTGTAATATAGTGGGTAAAGATCTGAAATAAGATTCAAAGTTTCAGATTCTAGTCCATCTGTAGTCATGGAAACATCCTGGGTGGCCCTGGGCCTGTCTCTCATTCTCATCTCTGTCTACTTCATTGATTATTTGAGAGATAAAATGGAGACTTTCATATAACTGTATTTTTGGAGAAAATCCAAGAAAGCATCAGCAAAAGCAAGAATCCTGTAGATTAGCTCATTGGTAGCTGTATCATGCAAACAGGCAATAAACAATGCTGTGACAGCATTGCGAGAATTGGCCATTGGAATTTGTGTGGAAAATTTGGCATTATTATTTGCAAAAACTAAAACTATTGGGAGCATGTGTCTGAAAAAGTTTTTACAAAAAGTGATCAACATTCTGTGGGATTTCAAATTCATATTGACAAGTGAGTAAGAATGTAATATGTAGACACTATTATTATAGAAAGGAAGAATGTGTGATCCATTGATGTGACAATAAGATCTAATTTTGCACAAAATCCCTTTAGTTGGAACAGCATACATTTTGTGGAGAGACCTCCAATATTAAATTCTTGACCAGGATATGAATCACTGACATCATTCATCCAGCTGATTAAATTGTGACGTTTGCACAACAATGAAAATATAGCAGCAACAGAAATAACCATTAAATTATTTCACCCAAGTGCGTCTATCCAGAACTTTTTCCACTTGTATACCCAATTTTCTGACTTAACAATCACATAAAAATTTATTCAGAATTCCAACCGATTGTCCAAACACTTTTTTCAAGCTCTCACCATAGGAACAGCAGCTTTCAAGGCAATCCTGCAAACGTTTTTTGAGAAAAGCGATTATTATTTTTTTATTATTTCTCACTCTGGGTTCAGAATTGGATTTGGACAGAGATGATATTGGCTGTACTGTAAGACAGACAAGAAAAGTGCAACAGTGTTGTTGCTTTTGATTCTCTTATCAGATTTAAATAATTTTAGCTGCATTTTTAGAAGAAATGGAAGGAAGGGGTTATTGCCTGGGTCCTATTCAGAAGGTAGAAAATGCCCTCAATATGCTGATGTCACATAGCTGTGCTTCTTTCCTGTGAATTCAAGTTTGGGCTTTCCAAGAGCCTTCCTGCGGCTAAATAGGGCTGAATATGAGTAAATATGAGTAAATAAACCAAAGCTAAATTAAGACCAGATGAAGCCACTGCTGATTATAGGGGTTGGATTGAAGGGTTTAGGTGGAATGCCTTTTCTCAATAGGCTCACCCTCTCCCTTAAGGAAAAGGTTTGTAATCTAGGGAATTTCCTAATCCAGGGTCAATGCTGGATAGTTGCCCAACATTTGTGGCAAGAAGGGGCTGTTATCAACTTCATCTGATAATCCAGTTGTGTTTTTTCCATAGAGACCAGAAGCAACACATGCTTGAAGGTAGCATTATTACCATATACTTTCCATAGGATAGCCCTTCAGGAGAGGCCAGTGCAGATGACAATGGCAGAAGAGGCCGGGAAGGGCACAGATGGTTGCTCAGTCTCAGTCTCAGGCAACACAATATCTTGCTAATCTGTTCAATTAGTCTCTGAGGAAAACACATTTATTACTTTGGTTTTGGTCAAGTTACTTTCTTCCTCATGAAAGAAACCAACATACTTTTCAATTTCAGCCAAGCAGAACCAATCTTTTCTTCACAGTAGACATAGCAGTTAAACTCATTCAACACACCAAACAGAAATAAAAGCAGCCACCTGACCTACAGGTTAGCATTTGGGAAGAACCTGGACATTGTGTTTTAGTCAACAAATCATTATTTGTAACTGTCAGTGTATTTCAGTGTATTCATAACTGGAATAGAGCTTAGCAACAAGGTTGGCCAATGGGGACTGGGACAGTCTGAAGCCTGGGTGTGACTTAGGTCTGCAGCTCTGAGTCCGTGCTGAACTTTGAAACTGAAACAAAAACTTAAGCATGCATGCTGCTGCTGCTCTGAACTAAAACTGAAACTGTTAACTCCTCTCCTTTGCTTGTGTTTTCTTCTTCTCTCTACCACATTGGAAGAGTTTTTGGTATTGTATATTTACTTCATGTGTTATATCTCTCTATATATAAATGGATGTATGTGTGTATGTTCTGGCATAACTCTGGAATGCCTCAAGCAATTTCAACCAAGCTTGGTACACAGATGATTTACCCTCTGGAAACAAATACTGTGGGGGGGAGACACCCCTAGCACCCCTAGGTGTGTGTGTGTGTGTGCATGCATTCATCGAGGCAGGTCAAGGGGAGCTTGGCAGAATGCCGAGGTAGCCTTGATATTGGCTGCAGCAGGTCATGGAGCAGAGTGTGGCTTGATTGCCTGGGTCGGATCATGTGGTGTGGAACCCGATAGTAGCGGTGGGAGACACATAAACATGGAGGCCATTTTTCACGAGAGGGTGAGTGAGCCTCTTGCCTTCCCTTACAGAAGGTTGGGTGTGAGGTTAAAAAGAGGGCAAAGCAACTATAGATATAATTCATTCTTTTAAATACCCGGGCAATGCTGGGTCATCAGCTATTTATATATAAAGAGAAGTTATTGGATCCTGCTGAGTTGAGTTACTTGTGTGCTTCTGAATGTGACTGCGGCTGCAAACTTTGACAAACACAATGTCTGACTTCCATCTCAGTTAATAGCTACCCCTGCTGCCCTGTTTGAGAAGTCATCATTCAGAGATGCAATGGATCTGGATGAGTATTTCAAATTTGTAGGAACATTTGATTCTTTCTTCTTCTGAGGCATCTAGCCCACTCTTTCTCTGTGTGGTTAATCTGCTCTGGAACACAGGGCAGAAGAGACCTGTGCAGATATTTGAACTAAAACAATCGAAATTCATAACACCCTTAACTTGAATTTCATTTCAGATTTATTTATAGCCTGTGGAGTAGAGGTACAATTATTTCCAGAAAAGATCTGATTAGTGCAAATGATCACAGATGTTTAACAGAAAGCCACTGTAGAACAAATGCCTGAAGAACCTATGTTGGTGTAGGGTTGAGGCAGAAAATAACCAGGAAATTTGCATTAAGCATCCATACTCTCAACATCTGTTTTAGGAATACTCAAACATATATTGAAAACTTGGAGGGCAGATCCTCTTCCCCTCTCCTTTAGATAACCTTGGGTTTAAAAATAATGAAATCAAAATTTTCATGCATCCTAACAATACAGTTAACTAAAATGCATCCTCTGTCATATTCAATCATATTTATTCTATATAATATTTAAATCCACTAAGTCTGCCACCAGTCTTATCAGACTTTTTTATCATTATGGATGGAATGCTTCCTGTTAATACATTTCTAACTTTATGGAGAGAAAGGATTGAGCTAAGCAACATAGACACATCAGCAACGCCTTGCTGTTTTCACAGCTGTCCTCTTTCTAATAGTCTGCATATAGAAATATATTCCAGGTGCAGAGCCTGCTCCATGGTTCTCCAAGAGAGCCTTTCTCTTGGTTATAAAGTTTCTGGATACATTTGTATAAAACAGCTGGAAGATTGAGTTGGGCCTTGGTATTGATGGTTGATAATGAGGCCATTTGAAAATTACATTAAAGAGTGGGCTAATGGGATTGAGAAATCAGGGAACCAGTCAGTTCTCTAATGGGCCATGGTGACCAAGCCCACAAACATAATCCCTCATAAATTAAGAATACACACACACACAGAGACAGAGAGAGAGAGGGATGTCATTGATTGATGGATTGAATATGTGCCATCAGGTTGTTTTCAGTTCCTAGAAACCTAAGCAGATTTTCTGTGGGGAAAAGATTCCACAATATGGGTGCAACAGTAGAAGAGGCCCTCCCCACTAAGGCCAACCAAATGTAGCTCCCTAGATGTAGGAACCTGCAACATATCCATTCTTAGAAATCTGATGTGACAGGCAGATGAAATCAGGGAAAGATCCCATGCCATCTTTGAAAGGTCAACATCAGCATCTTGAACTGAATCTGGAAACAAACTGGTAGTCAATGCAGCTTGTGCAACAGAGGTGTAACCTCTACTAGAATCACACATAACTGTTTGTGCCCCTACATTTGCTCCAGTTGAAGTTTCTAGATACTCTTCAAGGACAACCCCATATAGAACAGATTGCAATAATCGAACTGGGAAGTGACTAGGGTAGGGGTCTCCAACCTTGGCAACTTCAAGACTTGTAGACTTCAACTCCCAGAATTCATCAGCCAGCTTTGCTGGGAGTTGAAGTCTACAAGTCTTGAAGTTGCCAAGGTTAGAGACCCCTGGACTAGGGCATTGACTGATCATGATTAGGGCTGCTTAATCCAGCTATTCAGTCAATATGCTGATTTCCAAGGCAATTGCTAAAATGATAAATTTCACCCAAGTACACTTAGAACTGGAATCTTGATTCAAAATAGGGAGTCAAGAAGTAGCTAACCTTGAGAATAATCTTGAAAGTGCTAAAACAATTCAGACGTGGTTAGCAGTTGGATAGAAGACCACCAGAAAATCCCAAGATTGAAGACTAGATGGAAAAAATGGTGTGTGTTTTTATAAAAAAAAGGTCTGGAAAATGGCATTGGCAAACAATCTCTGCATTGTTGCCAAAGAAGCTTCGTGGATGTAAACACTTTCTGATTGAGGCAATATACAAGCTGATGAATAAAAATGTTCATGTTGTCACCAGGAATTGACTTAAGGAAAACTCTTTTAAAAAACTTATCTTCCAATAAATTCCCACTTCTTTCAAAGACTTTCAGTGGAAGATTACTGCAATGATGCAATGCCACTCTATCTTGTTTGAAGGCAATTTTCTTTTTTGTGATGGAACATGTGTTGTTAATTAATGAAAAAGTAGAGTAAGAAAGTTGCTAAACCTACTATTAGAACGTTATGTCCCTGAACCATTAATTTAGTTTAACTGCCACATCATTCAACTTAGCCCTAATTAAACCCAGATGAATTTTTTCCATGCTAATATGCAGATAATGTAATAAAGCTGCACAAGCAGTTAAAGTACCAGCAAACTTTTTCAAAAAGCTTCCAGATGTGGCTGAGGCAAATGCAACACATTAAAATAAGAACTTTTTTTTAAAGTGGAAAAAGAAAACATGGAATACGGCTCTGAGCTAATTAAGTACATTTCGCTCTCCAAGAATAAATTGAAGACATAAGGATTTAACAATACCGCGAATCAGCTTTCTTGCAAAGTGACACATGCGCGCACACTCCTGTGAATTCACCGATTCTACAATTTATGGTTCTTTTGTCATGCAAAATATAACTCTTAGGCATCAGGAAGTGGGGTGGGAGACTTGCTGCTGGTGTCATGCCAGAACAGAGGGCTTCTCAAAAAAGTAAGGAATCAAATAATGGAAAATAATGGATATTGTTTGGACGAACACCATGACTCTGATAATCAGAACCAGGGACTTGGTTTTCTTTGCAGCTTCTGAAAGGATCCCCACCGGCAGGACCTCACTGGATTGAAAGAGAGAGAGGTAACTACCTCCATATATCGCCACTGAAGGTTTAAGTCCCTAAATTCTATCTTATTCCAGTCGTTTTCGAGCCAGGAAATATTTTTGTTAACCTCCCAAGGTTCAGTAGCAAGTGATAAAAAGTTAGCAGTACAGAGGCCTGTCAAATCCAATGTTATTTTGAATCTCCTGTTGAGCAATTATCCAAACTTGTGTCGACAAGCATAGTGCTATCCCAGGATTTTTCAATTGTTGAACAAGTTTTATTATTTATTAAAAAAAGATTACAATCCTCATTTATGTAGGCAGTGGGTGGTCTTCAAAATAAACTTAAAATGTTTCAAATCATAACTTCCCCCCTCTTCAATCAAAACAACCTGGAATGGCTACCCAGCCATCATTGTATTCGTGCTCTGATTGTCCATTGGGGAAAAAAGCATCATACATGCTTTTCAGAATGTGAGGAAGACTCTGGGAACAGCATAGCCCATAATATCAAGGCCATCACCATGGAGACCTATCTTCTGATCTGGGTTTCCTTCACCTCTTTTTAGAGAAAGGAGCTCTAAGCAAACCCTCTTTAGGTGACCTCAGAGAAGAGCAAACTCTTTATGAGTAAAGGGGCTTCTGATGCAGCTTGATGTTGCATATTATAGAATGTAGATAATGATTTTATAGGTAATGGATTTGAATTTGGCGTAGAAGCCTACTGGAAGAGTTACACTGGAATATAGATGGTATTTTTCAAGAATATGTTCTATTTGTGGGCAGCCTGGCTGTTACATCTGGACCAATTATAGCTTCCAAGTTACTTCAGAGATGGCCCCATATACAGCTCATTGCAGTACAGAAAAGTGATAAGGAAAATCACCAAGCTACAATGGTTTGATTCACACATAATGCTAATCCATAAGAAGGCTTCCACGATTCAGTAAATCAGAATGTCATTCGCTTGCCTTTGGCCTAGCATGATCTCAGACCAAGTAATCGAATAAACTATGTTTTGGGTCAATAAATTAAATTTTAAAATCCATTTTATTACCAACATTGATGGGAACTGTGTTTGAAGCAATACACCCTTTATTTTTATTGGATAATTCTAGGCTAGAGCAAACTTAGTATTTGCTTTCTTCACAGCAGACTTTTGATCATTATAAGTGTGCCAGAAGTATCATCAATTTTTACGTTCTTATCTAATACTGTAAAATGGACGAATTTCATCCATTCCAAGTGAAATTTCCACATCAGTAATAGGCTTCTTGGTTCCCCTGGATGCTGCCCTTGACCGATTTCCCTTCCCTCCCCTCTTTTCCTCTCCCCTCCCCTCCCTTCCCTTCCCTAATTTAGTTATAATCCTATACCATTAAATAACCAAATGTTTTTCTTTTAAAATGTTGGTCTTTTTCATATTCTGTGAGATCTCTCTGTGGTATAATTATTAGCTGCTTCCCCACAGGGGATGAAAAGAGGAGAAACTGCTTTTAAAAAGTGGTTTTCCAAATTTATTTTTCAGTGGTCCATAGCAGTGCTTCTCCTTCTCACAATAAAATGGATTAAATGTAATTTAAAAACTCTTTTGGGTCAAGCTTCAGTCCTGGTGACTTTCAGAAAATATTCATGTAGTTTTGGGGCAACAGTAGAGGAGCTATTTGTCATTGCTGTCTTCCAGGATTTATTTATTTTTTCAACTTCCATCCAAGGAACTGACTCTATTCAGATACAAAGCCCAGGCAAGATTGGTCATTGCTGTCATCTGCTATTATCTGAGGGATAAAATAGCAAATCCAGTTTGTTAACCTCTGAGAGACTGTAATGTTTTTCCCTCAGAAAGTCAAACCATCCTCTTGATCACATTTTTTCCTGAGCATTCTGACAAGTGATTGTAGGAGGGGTGGAAGGAATCACTTGTACAATGCTTGTCCCTAGAATTGGCTAGGTTGACTTGGAAATTTTCACAACTTGATCTTATCTTCTTTCCCCACCAGGCCTGTTTAACTGGCAATCTTCAGGCCTGTAGTATTCTTGGTCTTTCCATTTTTCCTTAGAATATCTCCATTAATTTTTTCTACAAGTCATAATTTTAGCCATAACTTTCCTTAAAGATCTCCTCTAAGATCTGGTTAGATAACTTCCCTTTGAAACCATAAAAGAAATGCTATTTTAACTTGCAAAAAAAGAAACCATTAAACAAGTTTCTATGCCATTTTTTCACTATTCATTTAATATAAATGTTCAATAATATTTTGGACATAGAAACACTGGTTTACTAGTCCCATTGAAACTATAATTTTCTTATTAACTGGATAGCATCCATCTAATCCCCTTTCTATTCTCCCTTTGGGTTTAATGTGATGTGCCAAAAATATATCAATTGAATAACTGATACTTTTTTTTTTTTTTGCTGGACTGTAGTTAACTGTTGAAAAAGGAAGTAACGGCTTCCTCACCAACCGAATTTTCATAAAACTCAAACTCTTCAAGTTATATACAGATTATTTTCCATTAATGACGAGAATAACAGGAGGCTGAATAAAACTGAACTAAATTAGAAGGAAAGGGGAAAAAAAAAGAAAGTTTAGAAGGTGAAGGGGGGAAAACAAATTTAAAAAGTAGAACATAAAAGGTAATATAGTAACTTTTCACCCTGTTTTAAGATTGGAACTGTTTTAAGATTTTGAAGTTAAAAAATTCTTCTTCCCATAACATCTACAGCATGTAACCCCCAAATCATCATCTTTTCAGTCTTGGTTCAGAAAAAGTCCTTTTGGAATTATAAGAACTATCAAGTATTTTATCCTTGATCAGATAGTCCAACTTTGTATTTCTCTTATTGGTTCCTCTCACAATCACGACTTTTAAATAGTTTAAACAGCATCACAGGATCTTTCATTAACCTTTGGCAGTCAAAAGAAGCCTTGAAAGCTTTCACCAGCCTGTTTTGTAAATCCCGTAAAGAGCCAGGATTTCTTGTTGCAGCTGCTCCATGTCCAGATCTTCTTGATTTGTCTTTTTTATTCCTATTTTGGTAATCTCAATGTTGTTATCTTCCATGTCTTCAAAGTATCTCATGTTTGTGTCAAGTAAGAATTGTTTGTTTTTCTCATCATCCCCTAAAAGTTTAACCACTGAAGTCTATATCATTTCTGAGAAATAATTATTAATATCTTATTCAATTTTTTGAAGGATTATTTAAGAGAAGTTACAAATTATAAACAGCTTAATCATTTTAATTCTTTTCTGTCTGGTTCTTTAGCTCCCTCTAGTGTTCATTTGCAACCTTCCAGCCTTAGTTCTTAACTAATTATTTAGTTCCATTCCAGTTGTTTCCCATGAGTACAGTGGTACCTCTACTTACGAAATTAATTCGTTCCGGAAGCCGTTTTGTAACTTGAAAATTTTGTAAGTAGAG
>JAEANM010022472.1:0-11597 GCA_017656035.1 Myanophis thanlyinensis
AATAATAATATATAAGAATATATTATATATATAATAATATATAATAATAATAATAATATATCAACTATCATAACATGAATCAGTTGCCACGCTTCTGAATTTACACATGCCTATAGAGATTATTTTTGCAAGGCAGATTATTTTAAGATAAAGGGAATACACTGCATATCCATCCCCAGAAATTTGGCATATGTCACATTTATGTCATTTGAAATGGAAATTACATTGATTACATCCAACTTGAAATAACATTAGCTCATTTCTCTAGCTAATGGACCATTTCCCAATCTGACCCATTGGTGCCAAACAAATAGTGTAGTATTTATCCCATTAAAACACTGCATAAATATTAAGAAATAATTTATAAAGCCACAATTTATGTGGATTTCTTTAGATACAAATGGTACCAGCCCTTCTTTTGAAAACATGCTGTATTATCTAAGAAAGAAAGAAAGAAAGAAAGAAAGATCCTGCTAATGATAAAAATTATATGACTAAGATTTATCTTTTTGACAAGTCATGTGGGTGTGAACTCTTAATTAGCATATTAACAGGTTGAGACTCTCATTTCCCCCATAGGGCGTGGGAACGACTTAACGTAGACAATCCCAGTTCTGTAATCTGCTTGGAAAGCCAAGAATGTTTTTTTTTTAATGAACATGTAATGGTGGTGATAGCAATCTCTCTGCTAGTCAAGGCCTTTTTTTTAAGCAAGTCATTTCATCTCCTGAAAACTCAATGACTGTGCTTTGATGGTAAGCCAGATGGCAATTGTTTCTCGCACCCGTTGCCAAGGAGCCTGATTGGAGCAGCAATTTACCTTCCGTGGTGAAGCAGCACAATGTTGGCATGTACCACAGCTGTGAATTTGGCTGCTTCCAGTAGGTATGTATGTGCACAGTTGGTTTTTTCCCAATTTGGATTCAGCAGGTAAGAAGAGGCTGTGTTGGTACCCAGCAATTATGAAATTGGCATGGCTGAATTGTTTACTCACAGTAATATTCCTGCTGGACTTTATTAAAACACCATCTGTCGTGAACACTGCAGACAAAGAATCAAACCTAGAAACATCTCCTGACTGAGAGTAGGCTTATGTGAAGCAAATGCATGTATGTGCAATCCTGGTGCAAGATCAGATTAATTGTTTTCAAAAAAATAAATCCTTTCTTGTCCCTGAAATTCAGCTGGAAAAGGAGGAGAAAGAAAAAGTACCCTTAACATAATATATTTTCCTATTTTGTGATGAAAGCTGGAGAAAGGACTGTTTGTGTGTGACTGTGTCCAGGCATCAAGCTGTTTTGTATTGTGAAGTCATGCTGGAATGGAGGTAAAAGAGCAGCTGTGTGTATGGGTGGATCTCAGCATTGCTACAACATTAAACTGGAAATGATTTAAGGCAATATCACATGACTGAATGACATAGCAGAGTTCAGAATATTTAACACATAGGGTAACTGAACATAACTCTTTAGCCTTAAGCACTATTCTTGGGTGGGAAGAATTAGTATGAAATACAACAAACAATATGTAATGTTTGATAAATATTCATAGTTATCAGAAACCAAAATGCCAAAGCTAGTTAAAAGAAGCAATAGTTTTTATAAACAATTTCTGTTTTTTCACTCCTTAAATTTATGTTTATTTTTCCCAGCATTTTAAGCAGTGGTAGTTTATTCTCAAAAGTAGCAAGAGTTGTCTCTCTGTCTATCTGCTATCTGTCATAGTTATCCATCAAAAAATTGCTCACCTATCTAAAACAAAGCTATTGTTTATTTCTTTATGTGTCATTGTAATATCATTTTAAAAGGAAGTTACAATTCTGAAGAAGATAATATTCTTGTGTTTGCCAGAATTAAATATGCAAATTTAAAAAACAGTGACATTGGGCCTAAAAATAGCTTTTCAGTTTGCCATAAAGTTAAATTAAGTTGGAAATCATATTTGGGGTGAACATGTAAACCTGCAAACTACACCCAGTTCACACTGTTTAGAATAAAAAGGATACAGCACAAACTTACAATAACTCTTGAGAAGGCAGGAAAAATCTTCTTAAATGCACTAGAATGCCTAGGCTGCTTTTAAAAATGTGTGCTGAAATCTTTTTATGCTGAACAAAATGTAGGCCAGTTTGAAGAACCATGGAGAAAATGATGCCCAAAGAGTGCACTATTCATATTTGCACATCCCATTCATTCCTGGAATCTGGAAGAACATTGCATTTTGTATTCATCAGAATGTGTGCCTGCGGCAGATACAAAAGGAATCAATCTTGATTGTGCTTCATAGTCATTGAAGAAATCCAGCCAATCTTTCTCTTTTTGTTAAGAGTGCTGGTTCATACATCCATGTTGATCACCTGACAAATTTAGTTGAAAGTATGAATATATTGTGGCAAAGATAACAACTATAACTTTATCATCATCTCTATATATGGAAAAATATTGAATTTGCCTTTAGTTTTATTCTCATGTAAATTTCTTATGTTCTATTTTGAACATCTGTATGGAAATTATATGGATTTTCATGCTAATTTTTACTAATATAGATATTTTTTGTATTCAGTTTTGCTTAGCACAAACTTTAAAAAGTATTTTCCTTACTGAAACTCATTTTACATGCTATTTTTATGAACAGGCATATTTTGCACATATTTACTGTACCTGCTACGCATGCATTTTTGCAGGTAAATTTGGATCAAAGAATTATATTGCAAAATCTGAAGCATCAGTACCAAAATCTAACTTTTATTTCTGCTTCTATGAAATTACAGCAGTTAAGATGTTGATCTTATAAACAGATTGCCCTTATCAGTACATTAACTGAATGATCACTAAAATAATTTGAGATTCTCTTTTCTCCTGCCAATATTAAACTCCTTTCTCTTTTTCCTGGTAGCCTATGCCTTCCAATGGGACACAATAGAGCCTCTTTTTATGTTAAACTTTTGCTCCTTAGGTCAATTCATTCTTTCAATTTTCTTAAGGAAACAAAATGTGTCTAAAGCTGTCTACTGTTGTTCAGTAAAACCATTTTCCCCCAACCCCATTAGGAATTTAAGTAAGGGAGCTAATTAATGGAACTACCAGTAGCTATTTTCTTTTTCCTTTCTACATATAAGCCATTCTGAAACACTCTGTTGAAATATTGTCAAAATATTTTCCTAGCCATCAGGATCCCCACTGGCCTTTGTTGCAACAATAAGGATGCTTCTGGCACATGTGTCATTTCATAGACTACCTGTGTGCTGGCACATGTTCCTAAAATGGCCCATCATACTGTGCGAAGCAAATAGGCTCAAGCTGTAAAACATCTGTGCCAGCACTTCTGTTTCCTTATAAATCATTTCTCAGGTCTTAAGGGGCAACAAAGAAGAAATGTTGGCATATAAATGTAAATCATTTCTATTTTCTTCTGGAATAGAATAATAATCGGGTTTATTTGCCAGCTTTGCATTATTCCAAGAAACAGGTTAATGGGAACAGTTGGTCTTATGGTTCCTGAAAGGGGAAGAAGAGTGCTTTGCTGAAGCTATGCAAAAACAAAAAAAAGATTAGAATAATTAGCAGGCCATTCAACTGCTGAAACTGATTTTTTTTGCAGTCATGGTGTGTGGATGTTGATGTGAAATCTAGCCTAAATAATGTCGTTAGTTCATCTCCTGGAATGCTTGAAATAAAAATTAAAACTACAGATTGTCACCTTGTCTTCCAAACAAGTTCATCATTATTCAATAGAAATTGTCATCCCAGGCTCATATAGAAATTGGCTCCTATAATCAGCCAATAAAAAAAATCAAGACAGATTTACCTGCCAAGTCTTACTTTAACCTGTAGACAGCTGGTGAATTCAAATCTACGTGTTATACTTAAGCTATTATAAAATGCTGACAGAGGGTTTGATAATTCAGAAAATTTTTGAATGTGCAGAAATGGATAGACTTACTCTGGAGTTAAAAGAGAAAAAATTTCAGAATACTATAGTGTGGGGGAAATGGTATTTATGGATACATACTAGAATTAGGTATTTAAGTTAATAAGGAAGGTATAGTGTTAGAAATAATGAATGTACACAGATATAATTACTCAGGAGTATTAAGAAATATTTGAACCACAATTGATATACATGTACTATCGGAAAAAAGGATTGTAATATGTAAAAGGTTAAATTTATATGTTATATGTAATTGTTTTTAAGACTGTGTATATTTAATAAAGAATTTAGATTACTATTCCATCTCTATAGAAGCAACTCAACAGCACCATTATCACATAAATAGGCAACAGAACTGGATCCTCACTGAGCCCAGTACTCAATGGCTTTATGTCCAAAAATATGACATCAGATTGCTTCCCTCCCATGTCAAACCCATAACCTTGCTGCACCAAGTTGTACCTATTAAGAAATCAGCATCCTGGCACCAAAGTGCCAAACCTACTTAGCAGGAAGAGACAGTGGGAGAATAATTGAAGATTCAAACCAAAGTTCTAGATTTTTTGCATTTCACATTTTATCTAGCACTCATCTGAATAAGTTATTTTTTTCTCAAGACTGCTTCCATATATTCTTACTCCCAGATTCTCTCTCTCTGCTATTTCAGAAATATGTAATTTATGGAAAGATAAAACAGACTTTATATTAATATTTGAATACATTTTCTCTCCAGTTAACTCAAGCAGCATGGGGGTGATTCATGCATCTCTTCTATTAAATATAATAGGATTTCAAAAAATAAGTTTTACTTTAAATTAGATTAGGGCACTAAAGGCTAAACATATGAAGAACAATTGCAGGAATTGGGTGCATCTAGTTTAATGAAAAGAAGGACTAGGGATGATATGAAAAGATCTAAGGGTCTGCCACAAAGAAAAGAGAGTCAAAGTATTCTCCAGTCCAAAGCATCTGAAGGCAGAACAAGAACAAAGGATGGAAACTAGTAAAGGACAGAACCAACCTAGAATTAAGGAGAAATTTCCTGACAGTTAGAAAAATTAATCAGTGGAACAACTTGCCTCCAGAAGTTGTGGGTGCTCCAACATGGGAGGTTTTAAAGGAGAGATTGGACAACCATTTGTCTGAAATTGTATGGGTTTACTGTTTGAGCAGGGGCTTGGAACAGAAGACCTCCAAGGTTCTTTCCATCTGTGTTATTCTATTAAGTCATGCCATTTTTATAATACAGGTCTCCTTTGCACTGTTAAATCCTTTATTGTGATTTTATTATAGATGTACATGGCATCATCTGCCCTAGATTTTTCTGTTCAAATACAACACCAATTGCACAAACAACAAGAATAGATCATCAACGTCTGATCAATATATTAAATCCCAGGGCTGATTTTAAGCATTCATAATTGTGGCATCACTGAAAATAGAAACATTAAATAAGTAGATATATTTTCTACCATATAGTTCCAGGAGCATAAAATTAGTGGTCTTGTGTGAGGATAATGGGATCAAAAACCAAGTACAATTTGAGGCAGCCTAGTTGAGGAAGGTAGACTAAAGATTCAAACTAATATAAAGCACATAGACAGAGATATCAGATAAGCATTCTAGTAGATTTGAATTTTAATGTTGGATAGATTGATATCTTATTCATATATTTTATGCAGCTAAAGATATGTTCCTAAATTTAATTAACGCTTTTAAAAGATGAACCCATCAAGAAGGTAATAGCAATATATCTAGCAATATATCTGTAATGCCATTAAAATAATAAACTATTACATTTTTATATGCCTGTACTTGTACCTAGTCCCTATTGGCTGAAAGACATACATTTATGTAACACCTCTATAATTCTCAACTTTAGAAATAATTTTCTGCAAAATTATTACATCTTGATTACGGAAGGCTGAACTGTAAAGGACCAAATTAAATATGTTCCACGTGGTTGGAATATATTTTGTGGTGGATTCCAAAGTTAGGACCTGTTCTGGATAAGTAACAAGGTAAATGGGAGGGGATCTAATAGTTCAAATTGCTCTGCTATGGCAACTTACAATGGCAGTTTGGTTTAACTGCATCTTATTTCCATATCATTTTCCCCTTTTGTTGTTGTTTTTGTGAAATCAGTGTTCCATAAATGAGTATGTGGATAGCACCAAAATACTGAATCAATGCCTGATCATTTCAAATACTGGACCATATTTGTGGATTGAAAATTGTGTATAGTCATCTTTAAGTAGGCTTCGGGGAAAAGAAATCTGCATCTAATTAATGTCAGAGATCTTCCATATGTCCAGTCTGCGAACAGGGTATTATCTCTGATCCCATCTTATAAACTTCTGTAATGCAATTGCTACCAGGCAGAACCAGGACTCAACATTAGTCATTTCTTTCTTCCCGTTTACAGTTGCCTTTTTATTTTTCTAATTGTGCAGGTTCAACTTAAAACAATTCATTTGAGATCCTAGGTACAGTAACTATACAAAAGCCAACTATTTTTATCTATCGAGTTAATTGGTTCTAATAACTTCAAAGAAATTTGGGCACATTGCACATATGTTGAAAGTGTGGATCCCTAGACTGATTTGCTGTTGTGGAATATGTGGCAACAATACTGTGCAAGGTCCAGTTTAAAATATGTCCAGTTTAAGCAAAATAGTATTCTTACTTGAACTGGGTTAATGGGAATGAGATCATCCCGGGCCAATTGAATACTACTATTGCGGTACATTCCTTGTTGAACATGGTATCTTAATGAAATATATATTTCTTGACTATATAAGAAAAAAAATGAGTTAATCAAGGAGACAGAAAATAAGATTCATCATCACCTTTGCATCACTAACAACTATAGTACTTTATTTTCAATCACCTTCTGGTCTGATAACACCATTGTCACTTCCTTCACACAAACCTGAACCTTGGCACACAATCCATGATTCAAAGGCAATGTTTAAGAGTGTGTTATTTTTTTAATCTTGCCAGAATGAAATGCTTCCTTTTCTTCGGAGACAAAACCCACCAGCAGAAGTTAAAATGTATTTTCTATACCTGATACAATGGACACACCCAGTTAATACTTTTCTTAATAAAGTCTTCTATTCCTCATAGAATAGAAGAATATTTGTCTTCTTCTAGCATGCTGGCTAGTTAACATGTCCATCATTGCCAAGCATAGCCTTGTTTTTTTGCCTAATGCAAGAAAAATTAAATTAAAAATCCTATAGCTTGGGGCATTTCTCAACTTGAGTCAGAATCTTCGCTTGAAGACAATACATAAACTACACAACAAAACATAATACAGGAAGTCCTTAACTTTCAATAGTTCATTTAGTGACCATTCAAAGTTACAACGGCATTGAAAAAGTGTCTTATGACAATTTTTCATACTTACAACCATTGCAGCATCTCCATGGTCATATAATCAAAAATTAACACTTGGCAACTGACTCATATTTATGACAATTGCAGTGTCCCGGGTCATATAATCACCTTTTGTGACCTTTTGACAAGCAAAGTCAATGGGGAAGTTAGATTCACACTTAACAATGGTAACAATTCACTTACCATTTGCCATTAAATGGGGCATAGCTCACTTAACAAATATCTCACTTAGCAACAGAAATTTGGGGCTCAATAATCAAGGACTACTTGTATTCCTAAGTGCTGGAATGTACTATTTCAGATTGAAGATATAGTTTTGAATCTTCTTCCTTTCTTCCACATAAATTAATAGAAACTATTAAGATGCAAGTGAACACCTTCTACGTGACCTCATTTGGATGGATCTAACTCTTAGCAATATGAAAGTTCTATCCTCATCTGCTCCTAAGCAGAGACACTGAATCAGGGCAACCAGAAAAAATATTTTGTAAAGATGTTTCTATTTTTGCATTCCTTCTGAGGGCATTTGCCTAGAGACTATCCATGACTGAGAATGGGATAAAAGAGAACAATGCCAAATTTTCTTTAGATACCCCCAACTAAATTTTGAGCAGATTTACTAGCAATTAATATACTTAATATTTGCTAATAAATATACTTAATGTACTCTTCTGAACAGAAATAAATATGCAATACTGCACATGGCACTGATGAAGACACACCTTAGCATATAAATATAATTAATCTCCATTATCCAGGGTAAAAAATCTGCCAAGTGTTTTCCTGTCCTTCAAATATAATTGCACTAAACTCCATCCTGGAAAAACCATTTGAGAAATGAAATTTGATTTTTAAAATAAAAATAAACTCATAAAACAAGATATAAAACAAATGTATAGTAATTTGTAGGAGCAACATCAAATTGCAGAAACCTCACAACTTCGATGATCAGTAGAGCTTTTCAGAATGATTCTGTCTTTTATTAATGGCAGATTCTACCTTAGAGACACAGCAGAGAGTGTGGTTGGTACAATATGTGATCTGGTTAAACTAGTTGGCAAGACTATAGAGAAAGGGGAGGAACTGAGAAAAGTGGCAATAGTCTTCTTAGTTTTCAAAGAATAAATGTGACAATCTAGAAACCAGTTTTACGGCCCCATCTGCTGAACCAGAGAGAAAGCAAGATTTTACAGTTCTATAAATATTTTAGTGTATGCTATCATTTATGAACTCTGGCAGCTATCATAAAATCTCTCTGACTTGTGTTACAACTGCATATAAGGCCAGAAAATTGCAGCTCATAGTAAACCATAAAAACCTAAGTAAAAGGGCCATTCTTTCCAGTATATTCTAAAAATATACAACTTCCTGTCTTACATGGCAAAGGTGGTTACCATCCCAAGATGCCTGTTTCACTCCCATTTTCTTTATCTGATCCTACCTTTGGTCTTTACAACCCTTTTTGTACCCTTTTATGTTCCATAAATAGCTGCCCTCACAACAGAGCAGTTGAAATAGCTTTTAGGGTGTCACACTATAACGGTAAATAAGAGACACTTAAATGACAATACAGAAAGGGGATGAAAAAGATACAATTCCCCTTTAACTAATTATGACAATACTTGAACAAAATCTGCCTAACTCAGACTCAGAGAAGACTGTAAGATCTGTAAGCACCTAACAGTGAAGAATGCAAAATGAAAACATGATTTATTACAAGTTTTAGTTCATCATTCAAATCAGACATAGAAGATTTTTTTTTTAATACCAATTCAGGTCCACATTGCCCTGAGGATAATCTGTTAGGGCCACAGGCCATAGTTGCCTGAGAGCAAAGGTAACTAGGATGGAAGAGTTAGAGTAGGAATAGACACCCTCCCTTCTTTATCTTTCTGAAAACTTATTTCCTCTCTCTGAAAAGGCAAACACAATTTTTGACAAAAAACTGTCAAGGTCATTTATTTGATTCAGATTGTGAGCTACGGACTGCAAGTTTCATATTCTTAAGAGTTTAATCCAAGATGGACAATACTTAGGTGGTGAAGTGATGCTCTTAATTTTATTTTTGAGTGAGTTGTATCAGCTGCAGAAGATTATGCAAAGTAGGTAGTATATTTATGTTATTCTATTTTTCCTCCTATTTGGTGGGGCTAGAGTTTCCCTCCCTCTCTCTTTTTCTTTTTAAGTCTGTTAAAATTATTTTACAATTTAGAATACAGTTTTGATATGGTCTCAACTTTGAAATATCAGTAAACCATGTAGCTGAATTTTTGCAGTATGGTCAAAGGATGCTCTGGGAACAACAGAGAAGAGCTTTGAGGATAGCATATCATTTTAGTGGTATGGATTTTCCACATCGGGTTAGATGTTGCCAACTAGCAAAGGAGTTTATATGCATTCCAAAGTATGTTACAATCTTAAATATTTTTTTTCAAACTCCATCTAGATTTAAATAATAATGTTCAACTCATAAAATATCCTAAAAATATGTTTGTGACAATGGCAACACTTTAAATATTAGGTTTAATACCTAATATCAACTTAACTATTGATAGAGCACTAATATATGTCATTTGGCACTAATAGTTTACAAGTTGATAAGGCTAATAAGGAGGGTGGGATCCAGATGGCACATATAAAACAACCTAATGCTAGGCTATATATTGAATTTTTATTTGCATTTGCAGGCCAATCACATTTTTATATTATTGCCTGAAATCCATCCATTTAGTGCATCAATAGATGGACAGGATGTTTCTGAATATAATGGGGAATCTTGATGATTTTATATATAAAGCTCCTTCTTTGAACTACCTGTAGGCATCTTGTGCTCATGGCATCTAAACACATTAATAGTGGATGTTAGAAATTAAACCACACATCAGAATGAAGAAAAAGTAAATTTATAATTGTACTTATAACTGTTGTAAAGAAGATCAGCCACCATTTCTCTGCATCTTTTTTCTTTCTTTTCTATTTTCCTTTAACCTTTCACATTTAAATTTCTCCTTGATTTTTTTTCTCACTTTATATTAGCTTGTATTGGTTTGTATCCTTGTTTTTAGAACTTTTAATAATATTATTTTTAGAAGAATCTAAAAGATATAACTTCTGAACATCCTGTCTTCCATAATATTGACCTATGATTTTTCACAACAGGGTCTTCCTGGATTCATGCACCCGTATTCATTCGAGGAATTTCTTTTTTAAAAAAAATATATACATAATGAATTGCTTCATGATTCTGTACATTTTATGATGTCCTCCTTAGTTTCCTGTCTGAACCCCCATATTTGCTGTATGATATAAAAAACAGCCAGAATTAAATGAACAATCGCAGAATAAATATAGGAATGAAACTAAAGCTAGATGTTAGTTCTTCACACAGTTATGATTTTCATCTTTTAACTGTGTTAGATGCAGGTAGTGCTCAACTTCTAACAGGTCACTTAATGACTTTTTGAATTTATGACAGACTTCCTGAAAGTTAGTTATGACCTGGTTTCAAAGTTACAGCAAGCTGCAGCACCTGTATGGTTGTTCACCCTTAGGACTGCAGAGCTGGTGCAGCCCGTGCCCCCCCCCCCCCATTCGATTCCAACCTGCCCTGTTGACTGTTCCACACAAACACTGAATCTGCTTTGCTACCCTACCAGGTCCCACCTCTGTCACTGATCACTCACCGACTTTTGATCACATTGGAAATGATGGCAGGCTGCCCCCATCGCTCGGCATCCTTAGACATGCATATCTGCAGCTCAGAAGCAAGTGCCTTTTTTAGAATGGCTGTAATAAATTGTGGGGCTTCCAAAATGATGCTTGCTTCTGGAATGGAGGAAAGTGACCCGGGAAAAAGCAGCTTGTTCTTCTTCTCCAATGGCTCTTCCTTGCTCACACACCCAGCCAATACTTAGCCGAGTGAAACAACTGGAAAGGAAAACACTGGATGGGCCTTTTCTCCGAAGAACGGAAGCAATGGAAGTAGCAAAGATAAGCTCGCTTGTCTCCTCCAGTGGTTCCAGCTCTATAATTGACTTTCTTGCCAGTGAGTAACAATGGGGAAAACCAATGCTGAGTGACTTGCTCTCATTCCCAGTGCTATTTGCAGAGGTTCTAGAAGGAGGTCCGCAGAAAAAACAAGTGAGCGGTCAGTGACAGAGTTGGGAAGGAATGTGTTCTGTACCCATCTATGGTGTGCTGGGAGACAGCATATCATATATGGTATGCTTGGAGACAAGCAGTTTGTCAATTATAATAAAGAGAGC
>JAEANM010022473.1:0-11597 GCA_017656035.1 Myanophis thanlyinensis
TTATTATTATTTCTTTTTAAGAATTGAAAACAAAAGCATATTTCCCATTGGATATTGGAACGGTTCTTTATAATTAATTTCAAATGTTTATTTCAAATTTGTCTGGACTACTAGTCAATTTGTAATATTTTAAAATCGAACTTTTAATCACACCTTGACTGCTTATTCCCACCATTTTTAAAAAGTTCTTAAACTTGTTTTCAAAACTACTTTCACTAAGAATTGAAGGAAACTTATCTGTTAGTGCAAAACCTACGACTCAAAGATTCTTAATTGATTAGAACCCAATGTCCTTGCTCACTACAGCTTCAGCAAAATGGCTGTTCTCTTGTCTCCCAGAGCTCTAAATTCAGACTTAAGCAAGAAGCAACTGTCTGGAGCACTAGTGGGTGACTTGTGGTCATCTCCTTGTCTGGCGAAAATTACAAAGAGCCAGTCTATTCACTGGCTCTTCATTCCACTTGAATTCATCAGTCACACTTTTAGAAGAACCATCTTCAGTTCACAATTTCTTCCCTGGAAGAAAGCATCATTGTAATTTTCCAAACCAATCAGAACATACTGTATTAGTGTAACTAGAATGCAATTCATTGTTTTGATTATGACCTCTGCTTCCTAGGGACTGTGCTTTGATCTCAAATTTGCTTTTAGCCCCTTCAAGTTGATTTATTGCTGGAATGCACTGCCTAAGTTTCCACGTCACAAAGCTGCTCCTTAAAATTCCTCCAGAAGATCCCAAAAATTCTACATATACTTCTGGCTTTTGCATTGCTTCATCTCTGCATCATGTGACAATATCTATCATCTTTCCACTGTCATCTGTTTATATCTGTTCATATCCAGATTGTCCTCCAGATTTACTTTATGTAGGTCAAATCTAAAACATAAAAGGATGCAGGAAGCAGATTACCCAGGCCTAATTATTCATAATCTGAAGCACAAATTCATTTTGCTGACATATGTATGATTTGCAATCAAGTCTTTATACTGTGAGTTGCAGCTGCTTAACAGTAATTCGTTCTAAATGGGAAATCTTTAGAGAAGGGGAGATTGGAGAGATCACTATTAAAAAAAATTTCAGCCTTCCCATATAGTTTGCAAGATGCTGGGGGAAAAGAGAACCCCCTCGTGCAGTTTTATAGTTGAAATCTGTCCCTCTTAACTAACTTAAGCTTTCTTAATATTATTTACCATTGTTCTTGTTACCTGTTCTAGTCCCGTATGCCAATGTTCTCAAACCTGATTTAGCATATTTCATTTAATCCTGACTGTTTATGTACCATATTTATATATTTCTATACACCTCAAAAACTATGCTAACAGCCCTATATTTTTACATTTTCAAAAACATATGGCGATATGTAAAAGGATATTTAAGATGCTGAGAATTTGCAAACATCAACTTCTTCTCTGTGAATTGAAAAGGCTGCATGTGGTCTGCCCTCTGTGTGTCCTCTGATTTCCTCTGTCTGGAACTAGTGCCCATGGGGACAATAATAGTTTCTGTGTTTGTATGGATCAAAGCCAGAGCAATTTACAGCATGAGGCACTGAAACCTTTGCATTCTTAAAGATTACAAATTACTATCTGATCCATTAATTAGGAGCAGGATGCTGAAGCATCTTTTGACAGCAGTGACAGCCCTGGTTAACAACCATTCAGAAAACATTCTGAAATTATTGTTGATGACATTTGTTCAAAGCAACACAATACTGTCCATGCTGCAGAACATAAGCTGTATGATGGAACCAAATGGTAAGCAATTGGGCCTGCTGGCCCAGCTTCAATTTATAATCCTAAAGAAACTTGTAGTTTGTTTGGATAAGAATTGCAAAAGCCAGGCGAGCAATTAATCATGTCTCTTAAGAATTTTCTCAAAAATGGTTTCTGCAGGCATCTTAACTCCTGTCTTTGTTTCTACTACTCATATCTATTTCACAAAATTAGAGAGTGCTTAGCTAAGCAATCACCCATCTTGGCATTTCATATAAAGGGGAAGAAGTATATTGGAAGTACTAGATAACTGTTTAAATCAGGGGTGTCAAACTCAAAGCCCCTCAAACTCAAAGCCTGCCATGTGATTGGATCTGGCCCATGGGATTGTCCTGGAAAATTAAGGGGCCAGCCCATGTCACTTCATGCCAGTCTACCAAATACAGCTTTGGCTCAGTCTACCTAATGCAAAAAGGAAACATGCAAGCAGTTTGGGGAGTAGCATCAAGCTGACCACACCCACCCAATTGGCCACACCCACCCAGTCGGCCATGCCCGCCAGGCCCCCTGAGGTCAACCTCAGTCCTCATGCAGACCTGCAATGAAATTGAGTTTGACACCCCTGGTTTAAATTTTCCACTGGCAAACTAACATATTTTAATTTGGTGTCTTAAGGCCAAATATAATAGGGGAATTTTTCTGTATCTCCCAAAATTTCTGTTCCTCCCCCACAGGAATTTACCTGGACTAATTTTTTGGATCCAAGGCCAAAATGAAAAACAAACAAATAAAAACAAATGGAAAAGACAGAGAGAAAGAAAGAGAGGTGTAAAATTTAAACTATGAGATGTTATAAATAGAGGACTTGATTACTTGATTCTACAATAAAAGAAACTTTGGCCTTGTGTGTTTGTTGCTGGTTCATGAATTCAGCTTTGCGTTTCTAGGGAGAGATTTATCAACATGCCTTGTTGACATGTTTCATCAGTTGCATTTGCACCCAATGATATGGGAAGGGAAAACATACTCAAGACTTTATCATTAAAATTATGGTTACTTATGCTTTTCCAAAATGCTATAGACCATAGATCAGGTTGCTAGCAAGCTGCTCTTATATGAAAACCTTGTGGCAAACCTAGAAGACTCAAATCTAGGCAGTCCAAAACTCAACCAGCATATTGGATAGGAATATATCCCACTGGCAAGTCCTTTGCTCCAGCTTGCCCAACATCAAGTAGGCATAGAGCTCTTGTCTCCATGTCTCACAAATATGATGGGAATGTAACACATGTATTAATTTAACTATTCACAGAGGGAGCAGCAAAATGGCTGCACCAACTTTGGCTGCAGAACAGCCCAGATCTGGGGAACTTCACCAATTCTGTAGCATGCCTTGCAGCTAATTTTGTTGATCACAACAAATAGATGACCATCAACTCCTGTTAAGACATGCTAGTTCAAGGATGTTGGCTAGAATAAAAAGCATTAAATGATTAGTTTAAAGTACTATCAGATGAAATACAGGTAAGTCATAATTAGTGTGAGTTTGAATAGTAAAAAAAAAATCTGATTTGGGTATAATTTATAAAATCATACTAGATTGTATTTAATGCTAGCCAGAATTCAGTTAATATGAAGTTAGCACATGTATGATTGAGGCCAGCCCATGCACAGTTGTCTAAAAACACAGTTCAATTTAAGATACTAATAACAGGTCATGAAAAATAGAGAAAAGGGAGATTCCACTCAAGAAAAGATAAAGAGTCTTATTTTGAAAAATGAGTAAGAATGCAGGAGAGATACTATATATGCTTTGAATACAGGTTTATTCTTTTTTACCGTTATGAAGGCAGTCCTTGACTTAAAGCTGTAATTGATACAATTACAGTTGTAAGTTGTGTCAGTTAAGGGGGTCACCACATGACTGGGCTCAATTTTTCAACCCCTTTTGTGGTGGTTAAGCAGATGCAGTAGTTGCTAATCATTCATTAAGCAAACCCATTATTCACTATGGGCTTTTTTGCTGGACACCAGAAGTAAACATCGATGTCTGACAAAAACATTGTAAATTGCAGTCACATGATTGTGGGATGCTACAAATGTGGGTTGGTTGTCAAGAGCTCAAAATATCTTCATGTGACCTGGTAGGAGAGCAGTGGGTGCCAACATTTTAAATCCAGGTTGTAAATACATTTTTGTGGGGGGAGGAGGGGGTATTCATCATAATTCTGAATATTCACTAAGCAATCAGTCACAGGTTGAGGATTACCTGTATGGTATTTCATTAAGAAACATGCAGAAATGTAAGTTTATAAATTTGAATTGTCTATTTCTGTTGAGCTGAAATCAATTATCCCATTCGGCATAAAAATATCATTTTGAATGTTGTAAATTTGAATAATGTGATCATTTCATGGGATATATTAACCATGCTAATTATGATATAGTTAACTACCTATGTGATGTAAGAACATCACAGCACCGAGAGCCTTTTTATTGCAGCAGTCCAACTCTGCTTGGGGATTGATGAAAGATTTGAAGAACTGCTGCAAAGTGCAGGGAAAGGGAAGGAAAGATACCTCTGTTGTTTTGCATTCCCTCCACCTGCTTTCTGTTCATGCATCAGATGCAAGGGAGATGGGCAGTTAAGAAAGATGAAGTATAAATAAATAGATGAAGCTAGCAGAGCTCCACCCTCTGTCTGTCAAGAGCTGTCCCAATGCACATAAAGTCTAGGTGGAAAAATCTGTGGAGAAGCAGGCATTTTGCAAGGAGATGCCCTAAATGACCCAAATCTGGTATGGTAAAAGTAAATCCTTTTTGCAAGTTGGACTTCATTACTAACAAGTAAAATATATGCTTGGGAATTCTCTAGACAAGACTCATTTTCTCCACCTAAGCAATCCTGAACATCCACAGGCAAATATTTGCTGCAACAAATGTTACCTTTATCAGGGCCTTGCAAGGCACTCACAATAGCTTGTCTAGAAATTATTCTGTTCTTTTCTACTTAAAAACCCAGAGAGGGAAGTTCAACAGAGGGGCAATGCTTAGCCCAAGGTCATCTACAGATGTTCATGGTTGGAGCCAGATTTGAACTCATTCCAAACTTGTTGGTCCATTAGACCTGACAGGTGGTAATGTGTGGGTATGACTGATAGCAATTCCAGTGATTGGAGCCGCTGGAAAATTATGATGCTGTAGGCCTGAGAAAAGCTACCTTTATTAATGTCTAATTAATGTCATTAATTATTGTTCTAAACTGTGGGGATATCTAATATGGGTGGAAAAAAACCCAGAAGAACACCAGATTTTGGCAAGGGAAAACAACCAAGGTATTTTTGCAGAGAATGTGGCAAAAGAGGAAGAGCAAAAAATAAATTGCAATGAATTTGAGCTTTTAGACAATAGTAAATTTCAAAAATAAAATGGATAAAAAGGACAGTAGTTGTAATGGATAGGAAACCAAGCAGGAAAAGCCCAGTATGAAAATTCAAAGCACTTCAGGGTACAAAGAAAGATTTTAAGAAGAAATCAATAGACTTTCACTTAGTGCCTAGATTTATGAATGGATTACTATGTGGCAATTAATCAGCCTTCACATTAGAAATCAGTATTCGTACTGTGTATGCATTTCCCCACCCCCAGCCCCTTAAATAAATAGCTGGCACAGGAAGCTCAAGCCTGTCAGGATTTTCCTTGTCCTGTGTGAAGCTGGACAAGGTTGTTATTCTACAGATCAGTACCTCCTTGGAAAATGAATGAGACAGTCAAATAATGCGGCCAAATGTTTGCAGTGTTGATTTGCCTTTAAAACACATAACAGTGGGGTATGTTGGACAGTTCACCATAGTGCTGAAAAGGTCATCTAGACCCTACAATGATACACAATTCATCCCTGGTAGATTTGGCCAACAGAGCAATCGCACAAACAAGTCAAATTGTTGTACGACAGTTGCAAACAAACCAAAGAATTTTCATGTAAACAAGTTGACGGAACAAGCAAGTCTGTTCTATGTACTTCTAGTTGAAGGCTTGATATTAATGAAACCATTATTCCTAATCAGTGGTGAGATTCAAATAATTTAACAACTGATTCTCTGCCCTAATGACCAGCTGAACCAGCAGTTCTCCGAGCTGCTTAGAAAGTTAACAACCGGTTCTAGTAAATAGGTGTGAACTGGTTGCATCCCATCTCTGCTCCTAATGCGAATAGCAGTCAGAAGGACCATGACAGTGGAGGGAAAAATATATTCTCCCTCTTTGCCCGCCAATACACCAAGATTTTCTTTCCCAGAAGAAACCAACACAAAAACTGCAGTAGGAACACAAATTTGTGAAAATAGCTTTGCTGATGATTTTAGCTTCTTCTTGAGTGACACTCAAGAAAAACTGTCTAGCAAGAAGTTGAACCTGTGGCATTTTAATTCACCCTCATAAGGGTGTTCCATTTAAAAGATTTGTCAGAAGGTTTGTTCTTATAAATAGCCGGCTATTTATAATAGAATTTCATACATAACTATCCTAGATACAGTTTGAATACAAGTGGCTCTTTTCACCATGTTCTGAATACATACAGTACATGCTGATTTATCCTGGCCTGCTGTAGTCCTGCTCCATCTTCTGTCCATCTACAGAGTATTCCCAGATCATTTGTATGAACAGGGCCTCTGATTTTCTTTCCTGATACAAAGCCTCGGCACTCTGTGTTCTCAGACAATGTCCACATATTGATTTCAAGACTTCATTCATTTGTTGTTGCTGTTTTGTTGGTGGTGCTGCTGATATTATTCTTGGCAGTCAAAAGGAAGACAGCGGCAATTTGCTGGATAATGTACCAACTTCAGGCAAGCATCTAGCTGAAATCTTCGTGGTCCCTTTGGGGGTCTCAGATTCATTGATGCAAAGGGCACACTTAGCAAGCTGCACAGAACACAATGTATCATCTAATCTTATAAATGCTCTGTTTACTATGGGACGAATTTATATGGGGGACGTTCTGCATGATTATTATTTTACCCGCTTCTGCTTCTTGGACTAGCAAGGAATATTTCTAATATATGTGGCTATAAAGAGGTTACATAAATCAATGTTTGGTTAGGCTTTTTCCAACATTAAGTTAGTTTTTACTCATTTTTGCTTTCATTTAGAAAGGACAGTGTTTGGGAAACATATCACAGAACTTGAAATGGTCTAAATGTCTTAATAACTGCCTATATGGTTAAGGAGAATGCAAAATTGTGCAACTTTTCTATTATAAAATTACCTAGGTTGCATCATAGTTTGAGCAGAATAATTTTATCAAACCTGGGGTGCTTCGAATATGTTGTAAGATGAGTAAGACTATTGGAAGTCAAGAAATAGGTGCATTGTTGTAATACAACACATCAGTTGGAGACCAGCTGCATGGACATGAATTTTCTGGACCTCTTTGAACTTATTTGGACTTAATTCTAAGTAGGCAGACACAGGATTGCTTTAAAAAGAGTAGCTAATGCTAATAACACCTCCATTTATGAATACGTTTTTTAATTGCCGGCACCCTACCTGAAGCTCCTTTGCATATGACAAGCTATTTAATTTGACTTCTCTCAGAACAGCAGAGGCAATTCCACTGTTATTGCACATTAGTTATCGCTTGGAAGGGAAAAAAAACATAGCTTTTGCTATGTGTGCATCTCTTCAAGGACTCTGTAGAGAAAACATTTCACAACCTTGGCTGCTTGAAGGTGTGTGGACTTTAACTCCCAAAATTCTTTTCTGGCTGGGGAATTCTGGGAATTCTGGGAGTTGAAGTCCACACATCTTCAAGTGTCCAAGGTTGAGAAACACTGATTTAGAGAATCAATTTTATAACTGAAGAAATTCCTGCTTCAATTAATATAATCAAAATAGCAAGATGAATGATTGAAAAACAAGGGTGAGGAATAAAAATCATCAAGGAACCATCAAGTCTTTTGTCCACATCCAGTTTCAATCAAAGTATCTCTACAAAATAAAATGTCAAATTGAGCTTCTGAAGCAAGCAAACAAAACAAAAATGATGTCTCTGAAAACATAAACAAAAATTGCATAACACTTATAGTCAGTAAATCCCAGAAACAGGAATTCTGGTAGGGAAAAGATGATGAAATTGGTAAATTCATGAAACAATAGAATTGCAAATAATAAACTAGTTTCAAACGAATTTAATTGTCATATAGTCTAATGAAGGATGCCTTGGAAACTTAAGAACTAAATACAATTATTATTTTATGGAATGGCTAATATATTTGTTACTTTGTTAATGGCTATAACCTTTCCTATGGATTGTTAATGATAAAATATGGAAAATAGCATAACAGAAGCAAGATTCTCAACAGAGAGTATAAAAAAGACATGATCTTCAAAAGCATCAGCACACATGCACACTTGCATTTTGAAATAATTTTACTTGGTACCAACACCACTATGAAATAGGATCAGTGAATGTAGAGGGTGACTTTACTAAAAACATTCTTTTCCTAATACTTTGTATAGTAGGGATTCCAGAGAAAGGGAAATCCTCTGCAGGGATCTGAAGCATTCTGTACATGATAAGGGATGAACTTTCTTTTAAACAGACATTAATCTATTTAGAGAATTAAATATTTATACCAGCATTTTAGAAAGGGATTTGAAGCCAATATAAATGTCAAAGTTCTTGTGTTATGTGAACATATTAGCCAGTCTTCTTTATCAGTCTTCTACCTTAGTTGAAGTTTTCAAAGATAGCCCCATGTATCATTCATTGCATAATTCAATTGAACCAGGAGTCTACCACTACATGGGTAAGATTTATAAGATTAACAAATCTATAAGTTTTATAAAATTGTAAGAGTCCTAGCATGCAGCCAGAATAATATATCTGCTACAAATCTAAGGAAATAAAGGGCATTAAAGCTCCTCAGATTATCAATATCTCTACAGATAGAACAACTTTTAATAATCACTTACAGAGTCAGAGTTAGTGGAAACAAAAGGACTCTGCCACAGATTGATTTGGCATCGTTAAAAAGAGATGTTAAGGTGGATGTCATTATATTGACACCTCTTAGTACATATCTCCATAGAAGATCTTTTAGAAATTTCATGGAGTTGTTAGCAAGTGCCATATGGAAACCAAGAGTATGCATCTTAAGAATTAAAACTTATGCCACATGGCTTTGATTCATCTCAACAAGACTTGATGTTCACCACTTTGAAGCAAACAGGCAATGCAATTTCCCTTGATAAAGTGTTTCCCTTTACATCATAGCCACCTCCTTCTCATATTTCCTCCAGCATGGCAAAAGCTAAAAATAAAATAAAAAAGTGTTTATGGGTAAATGCTCAGTAGTTCTTCCAGATAGTGCTAGTGCTGAAGGAGCTGCAAAGGGGAAAGGAGAACATAATACTGTAACTTGTTGCTTCACTCTTAGAGGCTTTGCTTTAAAAGAAGATAGCCCTCTTGATCCTATGGGGAAGCAAAGCACCATTTCAAAGCTCTGTATAGTCCTCACAGGACTAATCCCACAGCATCCTTCTAAGTAGGAATGGATAACTGCACTTCTGATATCTCCATCTTCCAGCCCCAACGTATTTAGCAGCATATCAAGATAGTTTTGAAAAATGTACCAACTAATCTGGAAAAATCAGTAAGAACACACTCTATCTCTTTTTTTAAATAGATTAACATATTAATGCATCTTTCTGTTCCAGAACTGAAATCTAGTTGAAATTGATCTGTAACAATGAAAACATTTTCAAATCCTTTAGATGGAGCCTAATCCAACTATGTTATAATCTCTGCTCTGAAATATTTAGTATTCACATACCATCCTTCACAAATTCATCCTCTGTTCCCTCCCTTCTAAATTGACAGCTGGCATGTATGAAAATCCTTTCTTTACCTCTTGTTGCCTACCTTTATCCATCCAGGAAGAATGCAGGTAAATAGGACCAGAGAATTAATTATTCCATTTCAGAAAATAGGTGAAGAGCTAATTTTTAATGTTCCTCCCTATTTAAATAAACAAATGGAGTCTACACATAAAACCAGCAGATTCAAGATAGAAGACAGTTAAAATCAAACTTTGCAAGCTAAAGACTTTAGCCCATCAGATCAAAAATCACATCACCAAGGGAGTATACTGAATTCTTTTCTTCAAAAGTGCCCTAGCTCTTTTAAAGCTCAATAAATGAATATATAAACAAGCAAGCAAGCAAATGTTTTAAATGGGAAGAATGTTGTTATGTGAAAGATTATTGAAACAAACGCAATATCACCCTCTTACAATCTGTAATGATGTGGTTCTGAATTCTACCATGTGGAGGTGTGAACGCAGAAAACCTGTGCATGATGCTAGAAGGGGTATCTTGTTAATCAGCGATTTCGTATCTTTGGGGTGCCATAGTGAAGCAAGCTGTTCTGTGATAATGTAGAAGATGAAGCAGCTGAGCCTGCAGAACTTGAAAGGACATCTCCATGACACCATCGTCCTATTAAGATGCTGTTTGCACTATAAATATATCTGGGAGTCTCTGCAGCTGAAGGCATTGGACCATCTGGTTCTATCCCAACTTTCCCCACTGGTTCTACAACCACCATCTGTTACCACTTGGAACCATCTGGATTTTTTTTTCCTTGAGCAATTGCCTAAAATGTAAAAAAAAAAACCCAACAAAAAAAAAAAATTTTCTAATATCTCTATGCTGTTGAGCGTGAGAAGGCAGGCTGAACTCCTGCCTCCTTCTTTATCACTTTTAAGGATCTTTAATGCTATGGATGTCTAGAAATACAGTTTACTACTTTATTAATCAGGCATATTCCAATTAATTTTTAAAGTAAATGGCATTCTTTTTATTAAGGTTCCTTAGGGGAATTCTACTTATATTTCTCTCTATTGCATATATTATTTAATCCTACTTGCTTTCAAAACTTAGTTGTTCACTCATGGAACCTGATTGTCCAATCATTCCTAAGAGTCTTCGGAAATCTTAGGCAATAAATTTTATGGAAATATTTTTAGAAGCTAAAGATTACCACATTAGTAGATGGATATTTTCTAAAAATTATTCTGCATTATCTCCCATTTATTTATGTATTTATTTTATATTCCATCTTTCATGGCAGCTTTCATGGAGCATCTGCCTTTATGTTATTACACAATAGCACTTTTTGTTGTTTTGGAGAGGGAGGCCGAGAGAGAGAGGGAGAGAGAGAAACTGTCCAAAAGCTGGCCAATGGGTTTGCCTGATTATAGCCAGACTTGAACCAGCTTTTATTTGGTTATAGCTCAACATTAAAAAAAATGCTATTCTTTACTGGCTTCCTCTTAAATGGAAAAACATTGAACTACTGCTGAAGTCTTTTTTTTTTCATTTTTAAAAAAAATTTATGGGCAAGGAACTGCATTTAATCACTGAATTTGGTAAGGGTACACCTGAATGTTCTTTCTTTCACAACCATCTTTCAAGATTTCCTAATTTCTGATGCTTTAATTACATCACAAGGAAAAAAAATGTTACAACACAAGGGAAAAAATGTTACACAATCTTCCATTGATATAATTTAATGTATCCTGCCCAGAGTCATTTGAAGGAATGGGAGAATAAACAGAGAAATAAACAAGCAATCAAATGGTGGGTTTTCAGTTCAGAAAGCTAGAGAAGCTAAGAAGGCTGCAACAACAATAGCCATCTCTAAATAATGACATTTCTTTAAAAAAATTGGCAAATGATTCCAAAATTTTTTTAAAGCATGCTGGAAATTGCTCAGGAAATAGAAGCTTTCTTCAAAGTCTAGAACCTGAGTAGTTGGAAAAACACATTCTAGAATAATATTACAGACAATCATAATCTATATATCATCTGTCTATCTGTCT
>JAEANM010022474.1:0-11596 GCA_017656035.1 Myanophis thanlyinensis
TATGCCTTGGTAAGACCACACTTGGAATACTGTGTCTAGAATGTAAAAAAGATGTTGAGACTCTAGAAAGAGTGCAGAGAAGAACAATAAAGATGATTAGGGGACTGAAGGTTATATAAAGAACTGTTACTGGAATTGGGTATGTCTAGTTTAATGAAATGAAGGACTAAGGGGACATGATAGCAGTATTCCAATATTTGAGAGGCTGCCACAAAAAGGAGGGGGTTAACTTATTTTCCAAAGCACCTGAAACCAGGACAAGAAGCAATGGATGGAAGCTAATCAAGGAGAGAAGCAACCTAGAACTAAGGAACTTTCTTCTGATACTTAGAACAATTAATCAGTGGAACAACTTGCCTCCAGAACTTGTGGGTGCTCCAACACTGGAAGTTTTTAAGAAGAGATTGGACAACCATTTGTCTGAAATAGTATAGGTTTTCCTGCCTGAGCAGGGAGTTGAACTAGGACATCCAAAATCCCTTCCAGCACTGTTATTCTGTTATTCCCTTAATTTGCCCTCATGCAGTAAAGGCTGCCTATATAATCCCACTGTATCTTTAAACAGCTGGATTCAACTTTCCCTTATGCATTATTAACTGGAAGATTTGGGGGCACCCCATATGCCCATTGTCACTGCCCCTGTGGAAATGAAGCAATCAGATTGCTAACCTCTGTTATGTTCTTTTGTAATTTCTGTAGGGATGAATGATTAAGGTTTATAACCCCTTTTAACTCAATTTCCCAGAAGATCTCTCAAGTGATATTAACTTTTTTATTAGATGGATGTTAATAGAAGTGTGACATTAACTTTTGCCAAATTCTTAGCTCAGTTGTATAGATTTGTAAACATATGACCTGAGGTTGACAATTATTTTATATTCTTTATTTTAACTAGTTTTGGTGTGTCTAATTTTGTGCTATTGTATGTTGTCATTATTCATTTGCCTCTGGTCCCAATGTTTCTAGTTCTTCCCCCCTCCCTTTATTTTTACATCTTCCTCCTTAGGCCATCATTTATTTTTCAAATTTGTTAGCTTGCAGGTTCTACTACTCCCACTACTCCTACTACTCCTACTACTATCTACTACGACTTTACTAGCTGTTGTCATAACCATCACTATCAATATCATTTTCATCTTTATAGCAATCTCCTTGCTTTGCTCTATTGAATATCCATATGTGTGTGTGTGTGTGTAAAATTTTGCTGATCCCTCTTATCTGTTGTATATATAGAAAGTCTATGATTCTGTAAAAACTTGAATTATCAGCAATGATTTCTGATAGATGCAAAAAATTATCAAATTGAAACCATGTTTTCCCCAATATTAAGACCCTGTCTTAATATTTTTCCCCATCAAAAAAGGCACTAGGTCTTATTTTTTTTTGGGGGGGGGGATGCCATCCACTGACTCACCTCACTTGTCTTCATTGCCCCGGCCTTCTTTTTGCTGTCAAAGGCCTTCAGAAACTTCTTTGGCTGGCAAGACCAGCAAGCCTTTCCTGAAGGCCTCTGCAGCCGATAACAGAGCTCCAGATCCATCAACTACAGAGGCCTTCAGGAAAGACCTTTAGGAAAGGTCTCTACAGACAATAACAGAGCTCCATATTGTTCTAGAGCTCTGTTATTGGCTGCAGAGGCCATCAGGAAAGGCTTTCTGACTGCCAAAGAAGTGGGTCAAGGTGTGTGAGTCCTGGCTCCAACTATCTGGAGATAAATAGTAGGACAGCAACACCCTCCCATCCCCACCCTAACTCTAATTTTTCCCGTGCACCCTAGGGTGGGCAGAGTCTTAATTAGGGCTTATTTGGGGGTAGGGCTTATACTGGGCACACATGTAAAAATCAAGATAGGACTTGTTTTCTGAGTAGGTCGTATTTTCAGGGAAACAAGGTAATAACAACTGAATTCTCTGTACCACTGGTTTACAGGAGAAATAATGCCTTTGCAGCACTGCTGCAGATTTCTGCCAATCGGAGTCTGGAGAATCCCAAATGTATTTCTGAAGACATTTTGGGATATTGTGCGTGACATCATCATTCTAATCTTTGTCTATCCACTGAAGAACGATGGCCTCTTTTGCATGTTTCCAACCAATATGATTTTGAGCTTTCTTTTGCCAGTTGGGCCCACAATACTTACTGATATCGTTGACCCATCTTGTTTTACATCTCTTTTGTGGACATTTTTCATCTAATAGAATCTATTCTATGACTGCCTTAGTCCAGCTGCCATCACTTGCCATTCTTGCTAGGTGACCATGTCAGAGTTTGTGGCAGCAATCCAGACAACACATAGTCAAATAATTTAGCAGGCATCATTAAATAGAAGAGACTTCTTTATATAATAAAAAAACATCACGCATGTGTACAATACCCATGTAGGTTTTCCCAACATAATAGAGAGAAGAAGAAATAACAAATACAAGCACAGCACAGGAATGGAAGCAAGCAACACAGGCCATTTGCACTCTAGGTCTAATATGCAGAACAACTAAGCTAAGCCATGTGCAGGCTCCTAGCTGTCTGTTGTGGGTCACACAGCAACTACTGTTTCAGTTATCAAACAGTCCCCATTTGCTGACCTGTTGCTATGCCTATTCCAGTTCATGAATATATCTATACTGACAGACCAGCTCATTTCCATTTCAATACTTTTACTCTTGATGATATTGCATAGTTTTGTTTGTTCGCTCATCCATGTGCAGGTTTTTCTATCTTGTCATGTAATGCCGAGCATGTGTCTTTCCATAGCTCTTTGCACCCCTCATAGCTTTTGTATCGATTGGAGGTTAGCGCCTATGGTTTGCTGACATATGTTAGAACAAGTGCATGTAATCTATATGAATCAGACAGAAACCCATCAAATGATGCTATAGTGATTGTAGCTAGGTTGTGGATATATGGAATTCATTCCTGGTCAAGTAGTAGGCTGAATATTGGGGAGCCACTCTGTCTTATATATACATATATCCATCAAGAGATTAAGAAAGGTACAACTGTAGAACATGTTTCTGGGTTTATCTCTCCTTGGCCCAAGATTTACCTAAACGACTAAATCAAAGTGAGAGTGCCAGGATCTTTATTTGAAAAGCCATCCTGGTATAAAAGATTGGGAAAAAATATTAAATGCTTACATATTGCAGATAATAAGCTATATACCTTATATTTCAGTTTGTTTGTTTTTTAAAAAAACAGCTAGAAATTGCAAACCCCTTCTAAAGTCACTCTAAACCATGGGTCCTTTAATAATTGAATTTGAATGCTTTTTAAACTTGAACATTTTGCACATTGGATTGATAACTCATTGCTGCAAAATGTTCAAGTTTCTCATGAATGAACAGCTCAGTAATATTTTGAAAAGCACATTTCATCTGGGGAAGCATTCAACACAATCTTCTGGCATCTGCCAAAGAGGCAGACCTAGATCTGGAGTAGTTCCTGCAAGACAATATAAGTTGGTTAAAGTTTAACTTATTTCCAAACTAAACTTTTGCCTGCCTATCCTTCAGAGCCAAAACAGTACAAAGTCACATTTATTTAGTCGTTTTCTCTACCCTCTTCTCTTCAGTTTATAATCCAACATCATGGTGATTGTGCAACTACATATCCAGCCCTGACTGTATGCTCTAGATCACATCAGCATCAGTTTTCAGTTGCAAAATCTTCAGGCTATAAATGAACAAAGAAAGGCAACATCAAGATGTTAGAAAAAGCCATTTTTTCTCTATAGTTTTTAGAAATCTGGATCACACCATAAATATATTTATTTGTCTTCCAAGTACCCAATGACTAAGTGGCCTTAGATGTCATCCCACATTCTTCACTTGTTGTTAGTTGCGAAGTTGTGTCCAACCCATCATGACCCCATGGACAATTTTCCTCCAGGCCTTCCTGTCCTCTACCATCCTCCAGAATCCATTTAAGCTCATGCCGACTGCTTCAGGGACTCCATCCAGCCACTTCATTCTGTGCCGTTCCCTTCTTCTTCTTTGGCCCTCCATCCTTCCCAGTATTTGGCTCTTCCTCCTCCAGGCAATCCTTCCTTCTCATTAGGTGGCCAAAGTATTTGAGTTTCATCTTCAGGATCTGGCCTTCTAAAGAGCAGTCGGGATTGATCTTCTCTAGGACTGACTTGTTTGTTTGCCTTGCAGTCCAAGGGACTCGCAGGAGTCTTCTCCAGCACCAGAGTTCAAAGGCCTCCATTCTTTGGTGCTCAGCCTTCCTTACGGCCAACGTTCATAGCCATACATTGCAACTGGGAAAACCAAAGCCTTGACTATACGCACTTTTGTTGGCAGGGTGGTGTCTCTGCTTTTTAGAATACTGTCTAGCTTTGCCATGGTTTTCCTCCCCAGGAGCAAATGTCTCTTAATTTCTTGGATGTAGTTCCCATCTGCAGTGATCTTGGAGCCCAGAAAAATAAAATCTGTCACTACCTCCATTTCTTCCCCATCTATTTGCCAGGAATTGAGAGGGCTGGGAGCCATGATCTTAGTTTTCTTAATGTTGAGTTTCAAACATTCTTCTTTAGATATACAGTAAAAACAAGACCCATATAAAAGGTGCTGCATTGCCAGTCCCTACCCTGCCCTCTACTGTGTCAAGAGAGTGTGTTCCCCTGCTCTGTGAGTGTGCAAAGAGATTGATTTCTCCTCTGATTTTGCTGCCTCCCTTTCAGTATATTACCAGTCATCAAGGTGACAGCCACCAACAGGACAGGAATGCGGTCAGCCTGACTTCAGAACTATCCCTGGTTTGTCTGTTTTTTCTTTGTAGAACCCATATGAACATTTCCCAAGTTAAAATAACAGAAAATAAAGAATGGCGGGACAGGAATAGGGCAGAAATATCCTTGGAAGAAATATCCTCAGATGCTGCTAAGACTTTGCTAATTCATATGGTGTAGGGAAAAAAATGTAACTGACTATATCTTAATGTACTTCCATCAGGGGGAGAGATGACATGGCTGAAACTGAAAAAGCTGTGAAATTGGCAAAAAGCTCAAACACTCTACCCCTTCCCCCCCATAATGAAATAGTGGGATCCTATTCTACTGTCTTCGTTCTTGTTGGGGTGGGTGGGCTAGAGATATAAAAAGCAGAATAACGGGAGGAAGAGACAGGCATAAAAGGAACTCCGGAAGCAAAATGTGGATGAAAGGGGCAAATCAGAGGTGAAATTCAGCAGGTTCCAGCAGGTTCTGTAGAACCAGTAGTAAATTTTTTAAGCAGTTCGGAGAACCGGTTGTTAGAAGAAATCTCCTTTGGTTTTCTTCCCACTTTACAGGGTTAATCCTGTAAGGAAGACAGGAAAAAACATCCTGGTGTTGTTTCTAGCCTAATCTTTATTGCCCTGCTTACAGAAACTGCCCACCCAGTCACATGACCCCCTCGGCCACGCCCACCAAGCCACGCCCACAGAAACGGTAGTAAAAAAAATTGAATTCCACCACTGGGGAAAATGGTGGGAGAGAAATAGCTAAGGTGGAGGTTAGTGAGTGATCAGAAGGGAGAGATTGAATAGCTATTTGTTGGACATGGTACAGGACCTCCTGTTTGAGTAGGGGGTTGAACTAGAAGATCTCCAAGGTCCCTTCCAACTGTGTTGTCCTGTATTCTATATTTTTATTTTCTGTAGAAAGAGCAGGTGGCTACTGTACAAATCCATTTTGTGTGCCAATTGCACCCATTTCTATATCAGGAGGCCATAGTCACAGTTATTCATGGCTTGGTCACTTCCTGTCTAGATTACTGCAATGTGTCCTACATGGGTCCCAGTTAGTTGAGGAACCACCTCACCCTATTGGGACTGGTCTACCCATCTGTACCAGCAGAGAAGGTCTGTCAGTCAAGGAATTCTAGCTGGAAGGGTCCAGGAGAAGTGTCTCCTCTGTCGTGGTTCCTGGAACATCTTACCCCCAAGGGGTGAGATTGGTTCCCACACTTCTGATCTTCTGCAGGAGCCTGAACACCTGGTTCTGCCAGATGGCTTGGTGCCGTAACACAGCCCTCTGTACATCCCATTCCCTCCATCCACATTTTAAACAATAATTTTATCTTGATTGGGATTTGTGTTTTTAATGTCTTAGAAATATACATTTGATAGGATTTTATGTCTTAATGTTGTAAGTCACTCTCCTCTGCCTGTGTTTGCTTGTATTTGCTACCATGTTGGAAAAATCTGCTTGGGTATTGTATATTTACTTCATGTGTTATATTATATATAAAGATAAGTTGTTGAATCCTGCTGCATCAGTTAATTGTGTGTGCTTTCTGGATGTGATTGCTGCTGCAAACTCTGACACAACTGGTCCAGAATACAGCAGTGAAAGTAGTTATCATTACAAGATGGGTGGCAAATAAATTCAATAAACAAACAAACAAATAACAAGTTTAATAAACAAACAAATCAATCAATAGGGCTCCCCTTTCAAACTACACAGGACTTGCAATTTATCAGTGTATGAGAGTTCATAGACTGGAAGAGACATGGCAACAAGGTTAGCCAATGGGGACTGTTTGGAAACTGAAACAGTATTTGTTGGAAACAGCTAGGAGCCTGTGCATGGCTTATCTTAACTGCACTTATCTTAATGCATGTTACAGTTTTCCTTTGCAAGTTCCAATGTTCCATATAAGCTTCCAGATACAATTCAAGCTACAGATTATCTATAAAGCCCTTCATGGTACAGGACAGGATTACTTGTTGAACTGACTAACTTAAATTGTCTTTGTTTGATCCTCAGAAGCAGCAGAATGGGTATATTTGGGGGTCTAACACAAATGAATTGCACCTAACGCGATCCATGGAACACGCCTCCTATGTCGCAGTTCATTTCTCCAAATCGAGGTGCTTGATACTTTTGTTCTTTCCCAGGGCTTAAAAATCTGACTCTTTCCCCAGGTGTTGGGCCAGATTATGGGATGGCAGAAGTAAGTATGAAAACATCTAAATCTGAGCTTTCAAACAATTGAGTCTATATTATAATGGCAGAAAAGAGTGTTTGGTACTTTCTTTGAATGGGGTAAGTGACGTCATACATACCAGTTTTTCCAAAAACCTACTAAGTTCCTGACACTGGAACTAAGACCCCAGTTTGCACTCAATGTACCATATGTTCCTATATTGCTCTCTTTTATGCTACCAAATGTACACATCTTTACTGTGACATTGTGTCCCAAATTAACTAGTTGGAAGATGGGTGGAAAATTTTTTATTATTGAAGATTCTTTGGGTGGAATGATAAGCTAAGGTTATCCCGACCAAAACCGAGTGGCTGTGGTTTCCTGCGCCCAGATACAGCCATCTTGTTCCATCACTGGCTGTGGGGGGGGGGGAGAGATTTTGACCCCCACAGAAGGGGCTCGCAATCTGGATGTGCGCCTGGATGTATGGCTGTTGTTAGAAGATCAGATCGCAGCCTTCTCCAGGAGGGCATTTTATCAGGTCTGAAGGATCTTCCAGTTATGGCCCTTTCTGGATCGGGGCACTCTTTGCACAGTCACTTCTGCCCTCGTTATCTCCCACCTAGACTATGGCAATGCTCTCTACATGGGGCTCCCCTTGAAGAGCATCTGGAGGCTGCAGTTGGTACAGAATGCAGCCGCGTGGGTGATTTTGGGGGCTCTTCGGAGCTCCCATATTACACCTCTCCTGCGCGAGCTACACTGGCTCCCTGTGACCTTCCGGGTGCAATTCAAGGTGTTGGTTGTTATCTTTAAAGCGCTCCATGGCTTGGGACCCAGGTATCTATGGGACTGCCTGTTGCCACCATCAGCCTCCCGCCGGCCAGTGCATTCCCACAGGGCAGGCCTCCTTGGGGTTCCATTGCCTGGACGTTGTCATCTGGCAGCCCCGAGAGTTTGAGCCTTCTCTGTGGGGGTACCCTCCCTTTGGAATGAATTGCCCCTGGAGATCAGGACCATCGCAGACCTGAGGACCTTCCGGTGCGCACTAAAAACTTACTTGTTCCAACAGGCCGGTCTGGCCTAATATTAATTAATGGGGGTTTTAAATTGGTTTTTAAATCTTATAATTTTAAATTTTTTATTCAACCACCCATTTAATTCTTTTTAATTTGTTTTTAAATTGTCATTAATTTATTGTTTTTAGCTGGTTGTACACCACCCCGAGTCCCTTTTTGGGAGAGGGGCAGTATATAAATTGAATAAATCTAAATCTAAATCTAAGATAGATTTTGGTTGAAATATATCTAGAAGCTCTTGAGCTTTTGCAAGCACTCTGATGAAATACAGTCTCCCAGCCACTTCTGAAATAAAGAGAGGGATGTTTGTAACTGCCTAAAAGCCAGCAATTAATGAGAGAACTGGGATTTTAACTTCTGCCTTTCCTACCAAAGTTGATCATGCAACTTGCTTTTATCAGAGCGACATGTTTCCATCTGCAAGTAACAAAGCAAATAAATTAAAATGAATAAATAGATTTGGAGTAATCTCAAATGCCAAACCAAAGGAAATTTTAAAATAAAATATTTTAGGGCATGAAATTACATGCCTTAATATTATTGTTCAGTAGAAAGTTACACTTTTCTTCCTTTGTTGGAAGTTTGCTGTTAATGATAGTTATTCATAAAGAAAGAAGGCAATGGGTAGAATAAGGAGAAGGAGAAGAACTGTATGAAAAGAAGTACAGAAAGAGGGAGAATAACTTAAAAGGACAAAATCAGAGATATGGCCAAATGACAGCTAATACTCAAAATAGTGATAATACATGCTGAGACAGCATCCAGCTTTAAATTAAGATTTTTACTCAGAACATTTGTTGATTCATTTATTATTACCCTGAAAGTAGGTAACTTATTTGAATTAGCAAAATAATCAGTAACCAAGCACAAATACCAGGTTTGAGTTGGGTGCCAGTAAAGAGAGAATATTTTATGTTTTATAATCATTGTAATGGTTTGTTAGATTGGTAACGGCTTATTGCTGTCTTGCTGGGCACACAAGCTATCAGCCAACTTACCTCCAGCTGAGCATGGACATGTGATTGAACATGCACACATGCACGATTGCAGAGACCCAGCTGGTTTTCAGGCATCCGCTATGCATGTGCACGATTTCAGCAGGAAACCCAGCTGGTCTTCAGAGCTCTCCTGCGCATGCACATGTGATTGCTCGTGTGTGTGTGAGTGCCTGCATGCAGCACATGTGTATTGCACATGCAAAAACTGCATGCATGTGTAGATGGTGCAGTTGCACATGCAGCACATGTGGAGGAGCTGCAAGCAAGTGCAGATGGCATGCACAAAGTATGTATTTTTGGCACTCGGTAAGTAAAAGGTTTGCCACCACTGGCTAATTGTTTGTTGTTTTGGAGGGATTAAAACACAGAGAGATTGTATTTTGAAAATTACTTTCATTGGCATTTGAGAATATTTCAGTCTATATATTCATTTTGTTTACATTTGATTTCAGCACTTGTATTTATTTATTTTATTCATTTATTTAAATTTATATACCACCCCCTCTCCCTAGGGACTCGAGGTGGTGTACAGCAGGTAAAAATACATAAATAAAATCTAAAAACCAATTTAAAACAATTAAATGAGCTGATACATTTAAAAAATTACAATTAAAAATTAAGTTAAGATTAATTATAAAATTTAAAATTGAACCAACAATTAAAATAACCCTGAGGTGTCAGGCCAGGCTGGCTAGCTGGAAAAGATGAGTTTTCAACGCACGTTGGAAAGCTCGGAGGTCAGTAATGGTCCGAATCTCAGGGGGGAGTTCGTTCCATAAGGAGGGCGTAGCCACAGAGAAGGCCCCATGGTGGCTTCAACCTCCATGCCCTTAACACACAGTTGTGTCAAAGTAGAAGTTCTTGGCTTCTATCATAATGGTGAACTTAGGTTTGTCTCAAGTATCACTGAGCTCAATACTTGTGAGCAAAAAATATGCTGGACTTCCATTTTTGCCATGGAGCAATTGCTGAGTGACCTGGAAGGCATTCATCTTAGCCTTTTACCACGGTCAGATTTATTACCTGGTCTCAGTGAGATTCATTGACACTGGTGACCTCCTTGGGGCAAACTGACTAACTAAAGTGGTTTGTCCAGGTGCTTAATGGAGTTAGATGACTTTATAGGGGGTTTTCACAGTGATTATGCCAGCGGTTTCATAGAGTAGCTCTTGGCAATAGGAGGTGGACACAGCATTTGATAGGACTGCTCCCTAGCAGTCTTTCACTGCTGGCTGACTTTGGATGCTCTCTGGTTACTGAGGTGCTCTGGGAGATGAAGCAATAGAAGAGACATCCTGAGCATCAGTGGAGGAAGGTGAAAAGTGATTTTGACGGAGAATTGGAAACTCAAATGAATAGCAATAGCACTTATTCTTATGTACTGCTTCATAGAACTTTACAGCCTTCTCGAAGCAGTTTACAGAGTCAGCCTATTGCGGCCCCCCCCCAACAATCTAGGTCCTCATTTTACTAACTCAGAAGGATAGAAGGTTGTGTTCTGTTCCTGGTCTTCAAACACCCGAAGGCATACCTGGCTGTATGCCACAACTAATGCGGAGATAAGCAACCCCCAGCTGAGAGCCCAGAATGCTATCTTAATTAAACCAAGGCGATAGCAATTCACAGATTGTCCAAAAGCCTTCCACAAGGCTACATTAGTAAACTGTTGCTTCCTGCAAAATTCCCCTCCCATCGCCCCACTTATATGCTCTCTGGGAGGGGCCAATCCTTAACCCCTTATTTTCTTCTCTGCTTCCGAAGCTGCTCTCTCCTCCTCGCAGCCCTATGCATACGCACATCAGGGACAGCCTCCCTCTGTTCTTCCTCACTGCTTTCTGACTCAGACACCACCTGGTGGCCAACAGGCCTCTCCAGTCCCTGCTCTGACTCCGAAAATCCCCCGGAGTCTTCCTCAGCCTCCAGGGCAGTCCCAGAGTGTTCATTGCTGTCAGATTCCACCAATAGCTCATCCAGCTGCTGTTCGGCCACAACAGGTTGAGTCAACCTTGAGCTTGTCAAGATTGAACTGCTGGCAGTTAGAAGAATTAGCCTGTGATACTGTGTTCTAACCACTGTGTCACCACGGCTCTGGTATAAGTTTAACTTAACTTAACAAGGCAATAAAAATGGTAAAACATCACTTTGCTTACCACACTGGCAGAAGTCTTGTTTCGAGTGACCAATTCCCTCCCATTTGGCTGATGTGCCCACAACCTCCAGTGATGGAGCATCTACAATGTTGTACAGTATTTTATCTATAAACTGCTCAAAATCAGCCACACCTTCACATCTCATAAACAAAGACTGGAGTGGAGGGATCTTGCAATGTTAACTGGGACTCTTTGGGGCCAATGGAGTCCAAAGAAATAAATAGAATGCTTCCTGGATTTTCCTCAGTTGCCTATTGCATGCTGAATTCATGTCTTTCTGGCTCTTTTGATACAGATAGGATGTATGGAAGTGGTTGGATACAGGAGACTGTCAATATCTCTTTGATAAGGGGTGAAACTGGCAGCCTTGTAAAAGGTGAATGTGCACCAGAGGTGAAATTCAGCAGGTTTGCTAGAACCGGTAGTAAATTTTCTAAGCAGTTTGGAGAACCGGTTGTTAGAAG
>JAEANM010022475.1:0-11596 GCA_017656035.1 Myanophis thanlyinensis
AGACATTTTTTGGAAAACTTGGAAACCATTTGTGGACTATGCACTTGGAAGATTGGACATTTCGGCACCTGTACCCAAAAAACGTGGATTTTGGCAATCATGAGGATTTATCCGAGGAACCAAATCTTCCTTTCTAATGTATAGCACAGGGTGAAATATTGTTTCTATTGTTTTTGTTTACATACATTTATGTTGCAATTCTAATTCTATTTTATTGTTTTTGTTTATGTTTTGTTGTTATCAATAAAAAAAATTTAAAAAAAATATCAAGATCTGAAAAACCAAGTTGAAAAATGTCACTTAGAAAATCTGTGTGTTGAAAAAATTTTCATTTGTCAATTACAAAAGGCTAGCTGCTTGGATCCGCATATACACTAAACCAATATATCATGAAAAACTACATTCTTTGGAAGAACTTAATTCATATGAAGGCAAATGCCAAGTAAAGAATTGGCAGCTGTAACTTTACATTGTTGTGTATATAATAAATCATAACCCAGGTCCTTGTTGTGGTCTTTAAGGAAATCAAGGAGTCATTAAGTGAATCTAGTTTCCCTTACTGACTTTACTTGTCAGAAGCCCCCTGGGAAGCTTGTAAATGATGATCATGTGACCCTGGGATGCTGAAACCATCATCAATACATATTCCTATTTTGATCATGTGACTGCAAGGATACTGAGACAGTCATAAGGGTGAGAACTGATTGTAAGTTACTTCTTTCAGTCTTAGTGTAACTTCAATCAGATGTTAAACAAATGGTTGTAACTCAAGGACTACCTGTAATATTAATAAGATTTAACAACTGTTGTATGGCAATACCTGGAGGCAGCAAAAGAGAAGAGAAAGAACTGAAGAAAATCACAAACTACTAAGAGCTGTAAATAAAAGTAGAATGACTTTGGCAAAAGAAAGCAAAGATTGTACCAAAAGGAATAGGCATCTTGGGTGCAATCCCAAAACATCTGGATCACCACTTGAACACCATTGACGTTGAAAAATCACCATCAATCAATTGCAAAATGCAGCATTACTTAGAACAGCTTACATCCTGTGATGATAGCTTCAAACATAATCAAACAACATCTGTCTCTCCCAGGTCCTTGGGAAATACTTAATAGGTAAATAAAAATGCCAAACCCTAACATCTGACTGTATGACTAACCATAATAAAATATGCATGAAAAATCTTTTACAAAAATCTTTCTGGTTTTTTTCAAAATTGGTGAAATAATTAATAATTAATCAGTGGAACAACCTACCTCCAGAAGTTATGCTCCAACACTTGGAGATTTTTTAAGAAAGATTGGACAACCATTTGTCTGAACTGGTATAGGGTTTCCTGCATGATAGGCAAGATCTCTTCTAACTCTGTTATTCTGTTATTAGTCTGATAATATTGGTACCTACATATTTGGTAGTTTTATCTGTTATTTATGTTTAACAGTGGGTTCACTTTCCTAACAAATCAGTAGTGGCTCAGGAACATCTCATATTTAGCCCCGATTCTACTGAAAATGTCTAAGGCCGCTTCAGATAACTTGGTTCATATATGACACCAACCTGCAAACCAGGAATGATCAAACTTGACGTCCATAAATGTTTTGCAAAATCTTTGCAAATGTTGATATCAAACTGAAGGCTTAGATATATGAATAATTATGTTTATCACAACTAATTGATCTGATCCAAATTAATTTTGTATGAAATCATAGGCATGCTTCTTCTCCTCATATTGGTTCAATTTTTTTTGCATGGAGGTGCAATAGTGGAGGTGGAGGAGTAATGAAACATGCATCAGGATGCAAAAAATATTATTTACTTCCTTGCATCCAATGTCAGGATACAAGGACATAATGGCAGTTTTGGACCATGGTGTGCATGTGTAAACTTTCTGACATGTCTATGAGAGTCTCATCCAAGTCATGGTTGACCAAAGTGCTTTTTCAAGAGGCAACTGGACTTTCAGGTTTTTCTGAGCTGGAGAAACTTCTTGGATAAGATGTGAAACGTCTTCAAAGAAAAACAAAGTCCAGTTGCCTCTTGAAGGTGCTTTTACCTTTCTGACAGAACATAAAGTTATGAGGCGACCCTCCTGGAAAGACAATTTGAACTGTACTGTTGGAAGTTAACACCTACTCCTCTCCTAGAAAAATGAAAACATTAAAAGGTTTTATTTCCCCTAAAAGAGAAACAGAAAAACAAAATCTTAAAACAGAAATTCAGCCCCCTGCCCCCACCAGAAGATCCTTATTTGGAAGACAACAGATTGAGCTAGCTTTATTTGCAAGTTAAAAGGCTCCTAGCTCCAGGGTGGCATTGCCCAACTCTCCACATGGCCCCTTGGAAGATTATATCATTCAGTAAGATTCAACCAAGCTTGGGACTCAAAAGACAACCTATAAAGTTACCCTTGCATGGCACCATGGGAGTCTGACAACCAATCAGAACACAAGCCCAAATTCAAACTACCACAGAGGGTATAAAATCCAGGGGCTCTCAGCATCTCAGTCCTTTTTTTCACCTGGAACTTCAAGCTTGAACCACCATCCTTCCAAGCAGCCTCAATGTTTCCAGTGTCTTTTTCCCCACTTGGAACTGAACCACATGGACATTTCTTCTAACAGTACATTTACCTTCAGCCTATCCTAGCTTCTTTTTTTTTAAAGGGTTTGTAAGGCAAAATTGAGATAAACCTATATTGTGAGAACCCCCGGGGTGTGCTTCTTCGCCAGCTCCCTAACGACTCCCATCCCGTTTGGGAAAACAGCACCGCTCCCGCCTCAACCTCTGAATGTCTCACCTGATACTCTGCAGGAAGGGGGTTCTCATGTCAGCGGTTCCGGAAACTGACGTGTCGGACCTCGTGAACACCGGAGGGAGGAGCCACGGTCCCCAGCGCCTTTCTTCCCTTCCTCGGCGGGAGGCGTTACCGTTGTTCCCATTCATGTTTTCCCCGGGAAGGCTGGCTCTTCCAACCGGAACGTTAGGCTCCACAGGTGCCAGTCCGCTTCTCCGCCCCCCCCCCCTTTCTTTGTTGTTGTTTTTTTGTGGTCTTTTACAAAAAAAAAAAAAAAAGCTGCTGAATTATGTATTATACGTTTAAAACAAAGCGAGCGATCTCGGATGATCAGATGGGATCCGGAAGACAGGATCAAAAAGCCAGCTGACAGTTCAGTTGGATGTGTTTGTGCGGTTGCAGCCTTTGTAATGTTTAAAAACAAAGCTTTTACTGACTAACTACAGCTTGGCCAGCAAAGCAGGACTGTAAAAACCATCATTTCGCGGATTGTGTTAATCCGCCTAATGTGTTCGGGAGGCAGGAATATAAATGGCGGTGCATTTCTTTTTTTGCTGTCTCCCATGCTGTGCTTCTAGCTGTTGTATTAAATTTGCAAGGTTGTATTAAATTTGCAAGTACCCCTGAAAGATGCTCAAGCGGGGTGTCTTCCAAATATATTGCATCAGAACGCCCATCATCCACACAAACGTCTTTTCCCAACAGGTTATCCCCAGTTAGCGTAGTATTTCTTCTGTAGTCTTAAGAAATCTGGGTAACATAAGATTGCTGTAATATTTCTAAAGCTGTGCCTTTCATATAATATTCTTTGGTACTGTAAGTTGAATTTATATCTTTTAAAAAAAAAGATAAATGTGTATTTGAGAAGCAAAGCATTCCTATTTAATCAGTCATTCGAAGTATGGCTAATTCAAGTCTACTTGAATGATAATATAATCACAATTAACAGCTAGACTGAATTGCTCTTTTTCCTACAAAGCCATCAAAGTGCTCAGTTAGCATAGCTCTAGTCATCTATTATCTGGACTACTGCAATGCACTCTATGTGGGACAAACCTTGAAATCCACTCAGAAGCTTCTGCTGGTGCAAAGTGTGGCAGCCAGAGCAGTCTTTGGGGCACTAAGGACGGCCCAGAGGTGAAATTGAGCAGGTTCTAGCAGGTTCACTAGAACTGGTAGTAAATTTTCTAAGCAGTTCGGAGACCAGGTTGTTAGAAGAAATCTCCTTTAGTTTTTTCCCACTTTACAGGATTAATCCTGTAAAGAAGGCAGGAAAAAACATTCTGGTGTTGTTTCTAGCTTAATCTTTATTGCCCTGCTTACAGAAACTGTCCACCAGTCACATGACCACCCCCCAGCCACGCCCACCAAACCACACCCACAGAACCAGTAGTAAAACAGTTTGAATTCCACCACTGGGATGGCCCATATTGCATTTCTGCTCTGCAAACTTCACTGGTTACCAGTCTGCCTCCCAAGTGTTGGTGATGGCTTTTAAAGCCCTTAATGGCCATTTCATGACTGGTTTATCCCACTAGGACAATCCATCCTTATGCTGGCAGAGAGGACCTTCTATGTATCTCATCAGTCAAAGAATTCGAACCATTGGGTTCCAGAGGAAAAGGCTTTTCGGTTGCACACACCCACCCTTTAGTTAAGAACTGCCTCCACCCTCCTTATCATTCTTCAAGAGGCTGAAGACCTGTCTCAGCCGGTTGACTTGGGAACCAAATAGGGGTGTTCCATGCTGGAGGTGGCTGTGATTCCTGTCAGACTCCACTCCCTTCCCCTTGCTTTGTGCATTCCACCCATTCACCCCTTATTGTATTGTTGTATTCTCATTTTTTAATTTTATTCTATTTTAATTTTTTGTTTTACACTTCATTTTTCCTTCTTATTGTTGTAAGCGCTTGGATGGGCGAGACAATCGACTAATTTTATAAATAAATAATCAAGAAGCTTACTGTTGTAAATGTGCTTGGTCACCAGTGTCAACCTCGCGACATCATGCTGCCATCATGTGATATTTTGCAAAATAGTTTTTCCCATTTGCAGTGCTGGTGTGAGCATGGCCTGTGTGTGATGCATCCTGCCCGCAGGCGGCCAGTTTAACACCCCTGTGCTAGATAATGTCTTGACGGTTTTCTGCCTGTTTTGCTAACTCACTAAAATATTTTACATTTAGTGTATGGTCGTGATGTGTGAATTGCAAAGATTTTGCCAACTGCTTCTTATGCCATATCCATCATCGGACATTGGCGATCATGTTGGTGATCCTATTTTTCAAGAGCTGCATGAAAAAGTGCTGTTGAGTTTTGTCCAAACCAGTCTTTTGGATTTTGAAACCATGATGTTCCTCGTTTGCCTTCAATCTTTCCTTGGAAGTTTAAGTGAAGTATGCCATATTTTTCCGGGTGTTGCATCAATCTCCAAAATATTCTAACTTTCGCTTTTTTTATGGTTTTGATTATTTCCCTTGGCTTTCCCAGGTGGTTTATCAATCTCATTTCTGATTTAATCAACCCAACAGCCACCTATAAATCCATATTTCAAATGCTTCTAATCTCTTCAAATGACTTTGTCAAAGACCAACTCTCCACTCCATAGAGCAGCATAGAAAAGATGTAACATTTGATAAGATGTAACATTTGACAATCTTAGGTTTATGCCATTAAATAATTGATTGTTCTTTGTTACTATATAGTGGTTTCTTGGATTACTGTGACCCAGATAACATTCTAAACCTGATTTATGCCATCATTATACAAGCATGCCTAGGCAAGCATGGTTCTATCTTTTTACTGTTTGTGGTGGGATGGGGGGCTTTTTCTTTGTACTGGAATGTTTCCAGCTTTGTTAGAAACTTGCTTAGCTCAGCAGCCCTTGGGGGCAATATATATATATTTCCATTGGAAAAGATTCTTAGCTCATCACATCTTTTTGCTTTGGGATTCAATCAACATTATAACAGTTGTTTTCTTTCCCACTATCCAATTGAATTGCAGAAATATGTATATATATGAGTGATTCAAAATTGATCTTTCTGCATCTTCCTTTCACATTAGTGATTCTCATCTTACCAAACAGATACAGATCTAGATCTAAAGAGCACAACAACACATTAGACCTGGTTTGTGTTTCTCAAATAACAACCTGCTCTGCAACTATGCAAACCGTGTATGAAACAGAAATACCTAATGAGAGATATAAGGCCTGCTGGTCACAGATTAAAAATACCATTGGAAATAAGCAGTTGTTAAGCATTTCTGAAATAAAATTTAGTATTCTGGGCTTCTTGCAAAGGAAAGATGCAAATATAATAGGAAGACAAATCTAATCTCATCTCAGTAGTGCAGTTTACACAGTGTAAACTGTGCTATATTGTAGTTTGGTTTGGGCTTATTGGGATGCATGAACTAGTCTTTATGACTTGTAAACAATGTTTTATGGTGGGGCAATAGTCTAGACAACTGTGGATTATTGTCAGACACGAAGAATCAGGCCACACAATAAGTTCCAGTTAAGCTGATGTATTGCTCATGCCTACACATGAGTATCTAGTCAATTAACGGTCAAAACTAAATTGGCACTAGGTAAGAGTTAATGGAATTCAAGAAATGTTTGTGAGAACTTAATAACTCCGGACATCCCTCTCTTGACTTCACCTCCAGGCTTTGTTATGCTCCTCCTAACTTATTTAGAGATGCAACTCTAGCAAACATGTTGCTCAAGGTATTTACAACCCATCACCTCATCCAATTCCATCAAACATAGATATATTTATAGAGAATGAATCAATCATTACTGATAGTTCAGTGTCATACTTAAACTAGCAATTGTGTTACACTATATCAGAAAATTCTTCATTTTGTAGTTGTTAATTGCGAAGTCATGTCCAACCCATCGCGGCCCCATGGATAATGTTCCTCCAGGCCTTCCTGTCCTCTACCATCCCCTGGAGTCCATTTAAGTTCACATGGCTGCTTCAGTGACTCCATCCATCTACCTCATTATCTGCAATCTCCTTCCCCCCCCCCCAATTGTTCCCAGCATTAGGCTCTTCTCCAGTGAGTCCTTCCTTCTCATTAGGTGGCAAAAGTATTTGTGTTTCATCTTAAGGATCTGACCTTCTAAAGAGCAATCAGGGTTGATCTCCTCTAGGACTGACTGGTTTGATCACCTTGCAGTCCAAAGGATTCATAGGAATCTTCTCCAACACCATAGTTCAAAGGCCTCAATTCTTTGGCGCTCAGCTTTCCTTATGGTCCAACTTTCACAGCCATATAATGCAGCTGGGAAAACCATAGTCTTCACTATATGTACTTTTGTTGGCAGAACTGCTGTGACTGAAAGCAAAAGGACTTGCAGTGTGCGACTCTGGTAATTGCTTCCAAGTCAGAGCAACTTTGTCATAGTTATCATTTCCTCCAGCATTTGCAATGTTGCTTACAATCACATTTCTTACAGCAGCTCCTCTCAAACAGAGCAGATGATCTGTTTAATTTTATTACTAACTTGATAAATCTGGGAGGAATTTTCTTTCATTCATCCACTAAACAGCAAATTTAGGATAATTTTATGACTCTGATATTTGATCAATTGATACCTGAAGGATTTTTTCCCCTTTAAAAAAAAAAATCCCAGAAATTTGTAAGAAAAATTCTTAAGCAATTGCACTCATTTCAGTCTTGTTCAAAAGCCTTTTAGAAGTATATTTTTTATTGAACAGAAAAGGGGCACCATACTTTTATGATGCTCCAAACAATTTTTAAGACATGGTTCTACTAATTAAATCATTACAGTGCTGTCTCTTGATTTTCTGAGGATATTTTTTAATTTGTCAAACAGGTACAAGATAACAAGTATAGGTATGAACATGAACATAAAGGAAGTAAGTACAAGTAAATGGGGACAGTAAGACAAAGATAGTAGGCACGCTGGTGTGCTTATGCACCCCACTTATTGTTCCAGAGTACATGTAGTCCTCAACTTATAGCAGTTCATTTAGTGACTGTTCAAAGTTAGAACACTGAAAAAAAAGTTAGAACACTGAAAAAAATGACCTATTACCTTTTTCCACACTAATGACCATTGTAGCATCCCTATGGTCATGTGATTTATATTTGGATACTTGACAACTGGTTCATATTTATGATGGTTTTAATGTCCAGGGGTCATGTGATCATCTTTTGCAACCTTCTGACAAACAAAGTCAATGGGGAAACCAGATCCACCTAACTATCGTGTAACTAGCAACGGCAGTGATTCACTTTAAAAATGTGGCAAGAAACGTCATAAAATGTGGCAAAACTCACTTAACAAATTTCTCACTTAACAACATAAATTCTGGGCTCAATTGTGGTTATAAGTCAAGGACTTCCTGTACATGCAGGGCAGAAAAGAATTCTGGGAAATAAGGATGATGCTCAAAACCGGCCTTAACTTTTTCATGTCATATTTTAAATCAGTGATTTTCAAACCCAGCAACTTTTAGGATGTGTGGGCTTTAACACCCTGAGTTCTACAGGCACCATCAAAAACTGATGGAAAACCACGAGCAACATCACAAAAAAATACCCAGGGCTATTTTAACAATGAATGAGTGCTTCCATTGTGCTGGACTCTGTTCTTCCAGACTGAGACTGCAGAACATCTGTGTTTAAATCTAGATTATACAAAAGTATATCTTTGAATCTTAAGAATTATTATTTCCAGGGCTTTCTTCTTTTGTGTCACTTTCCTACTGGGGAAAAATAGAGTTGTGGAAATAATTCAGTCCACAGGATAAATTAAATTCCCCTAAACTTCTATAAACAGAAGCAAGTTGTGTTTTGTCTTTGATATTTATTAAATGCAGCAGAATGTGTCCATTTGTTAATTATTACAATAACATTACTGGTGATGAATGCACTGCAGCATTGAATTTCTGAGTAGGAGTAAATGTGTGTTCATGTTAGATAGAAGCTCATAGTAGTTTGAAAGGTAGCATCCTTCCCTTGCAAATATTCAAAGGTGTTTCAGAGAGACTTTCATTATTTGCTTAGAAGCTTAAAAGATTAAAGGTGTGGCAAAGGCTTACAGGCCATAGTGAGGATACAGACAAGATAAAAATAGAATGATACAACCCTTATGCATGAATAAAGACATAATACTTAATCACAAGCAACTGTGAATGATGGATGTGCTTTGAATAATATGGCTTTCTTTCAGCAAAACATAAGAACTGGAAGGAAAAGTAAAGTCAAAGAGACACAGATTGTTTCTTTGAAAATAAGCAAAGACTTACAATGCTGTAGCTATTAACTAGGGAGTAAAACTCACTAAAACCCAAGATCTGTAAATATTCACACTTAAATCAATGGCAAATTGTTCAAGGCAACTGTTGTAAATTAACACCCACCCCTCTCCTAGAAAAATGAAAAATATTAAAAGGCAGAATATTTCCCCTAAAAGAGAAATAGAAATCTTAAGACAGAAACTCAGCCCCAGCCCCTGTCCCCAGCAGATACTTTGGTTATTTGGAAGACAAAAGACTGAGCTAGTTTTATTTGCAACATAAAAGGCTCTCACCCTCAGGACCTTATGGGATTGCCCAACTCTCCACATGGCCCCTTGGAAGATTACATTGCTCAGCAAGATTCAACCAAGCTTGGGACTCAAAAGACAACCTATAAAGTTACCCATGCATGGCACCATAGGAGTCTGATAACCAATCAGAACACAAGTTCAAATTCAAACTCCAACAGAGGGCATAAAATCCAGTATCTCTGCCCTTTTCACCCAGGACTTCAAGCCTGCTCCACCAATAAACCATCCTTCCAAGCAGTCTCCATGTTTCCAGTGTTTTTGTCCCCACTTGGAACTGAACCCAGATGGACATTTCTTCCAACACAATCAACAATGAAAACATAATGTATCAAAATACGTTAAAATGGGTTACTTCTAAATCATAAAAATAACACTACTACAAAAGAAAGTTCTAAAAAGTAAGTTCTAAAAAAGTTTGCTGGATAATCTCAGCCAGCAAATTGACCAAAGCTCTTTTTCTAGAGAAAAACAATGGGTGGGTAGAAATCTTATGGAATGAGTCAGAGAAAAGGAAAAACTTCTCCTCCCTCCTGCCTTCTCTTCTCTAAATCCTCTTCCAAAGCTGGGTTTTTTTTCCCCACTGGGAAAAGCAACCATCTGGTTTTTGTCACACACATATGTGAATGATGTGCAGTTCCACCTCGTATATCAACATTGCATTAAGATTGTCACTTGAAATAAATTTAGCCTAACCTTCTCCTCTTCCCACAGTGTTTCATTTGGTAGCTCCTCATTATTTCCATCTTTTAGACATTTTGCTCATGATCTTTATTCCTTAACAAATATGAGATCTCCACATTTCAGGACAATGGAACATAGCTGAGCAAATAGGGCATTTCGTTGTATCAGAGCTTCTAACTTATGAAAGGCTTGTAACAAGCCAATATATTTAACAGATAGCTCTCAGTGCATCTTAAAGTTATATTGTTTCCTCAGTGTGTCTGCATTGTTCATGGGAATGCTTTCTAGTACATCAAAGCTTTCGAAAGAAAGCTATTTGTCTCCCTTTGTCCAAAGAGATTTAAAGTCGTGGTTTCTGTGGTGCAGTTTGTGGTAGTCTTATACAGTTCTTCCTCCAGCATAGTTATATATTGTTCTTTCACTGAATAACTTTTCAATCAAAGATATATTTTAATAAACTACTTCTGCAATGAAGTATTTAATAGAATTACATGCCAGACATAAGAATGTAGCATTGGTTTAAACATTCATTATTTGGATAGCACATTATATGAGGCAAATATGTTATTTCATTTAAGATAATGAAAATTGAACTGAAGGTTGCTTTTTTTCTGTTTGAAAAACTGAAATATGGGAAACTTTTTTTCCCCACAGATAATGAACAGGTGAAATGTTACAATATATTGTTGATATTTTTGCAAAGTAGCTGCTAAGGGCAGACTTTTTCATCCAGGAAGTAGTAGAGGGTTTTTTTTTTCCTTCTGTTCAATCGTGTCTGATTCTCAGAGAATGCCTGGACAAGTCCCTCCTGTTTTCTTGGCAAGCTTTATCTAGGTCTTCAAATAGTTGTGTAACTCATTTATAAAATAAATGAGTTACACAACCAAATTAATAAGCACTTAAACAATAAGGGTTAGAAAATTATCTAATACTAGCTCATCAGAAAACTATGACTGGCAAAGAAATTGGATTTTTTAAAAACAAAAATCGTTAGCATCCTCACTACAACAAATTTAATATCAAGAAAAACACACAACTATCTTTGAAGGCAAAAGTGTGGCAAATTTATGTCCTTTCATTGTTCAAAGAGTACACAGGAGCTGAGCTACTATTGATATGAAAATCATCTGGCACAATGTGTATATAAAAGAAAAAGAACAAAAGAACAGAAACTAAAAGAAAGAAAAGAATGGCTGTATAGCAGGATTAAATAACAGTGACTCAAATTGGTTTGATCTCTGAGGCAAGAGTATTCAAAAGCAAAAAAAAATTGTTTTACAGCTGAAACAACTGGTGTACTGGTGTACAGTATACTTAGACATCAGAGCAGCATTCCTACCCACTTAAAATCATCACATTGAGAAACTGAACAACATTCAATAAAATGCCAATCTTATATTTTTCTGTTGAAAGATAATTTCTGATTTTTGGCATGGAAAAATATCTTCCAAGTACAGTGGTACCTCTACTTACAAAGAGCTCTACTTACAAAATTTTCGACTTACAATTTTTTTTTCGAGAAAAAAATA
>JAEANM010022476.1:0-11596 GCA_017656035.1 Myanophis thanlyinensis
CCGTCCTTCGCGCCCGCACTCCCGCCCTCCCTCCCTCCCTCCCTCCCGGGCAAGCTTTGCAAGCGCCTGGAAAGACAAGCAAGGCAGCCGGGCATGCAAGCGCCTCTAAATATATACAAGAGATAATTAGGAGGAGGGAGGGGGAGGAGGACGGAAGGCGAAAAAAAAAAAAAAAAGATTTAGGAGCTCAGTTCCTTTCAGCGAAAGGCATCGCTGGAAGCCACCCTCTGGCTTTCTCTCCCCTCCCCCCTCCCCCCCTAATCAATACCAGCCAACGATTAATTGCTAGAGGCCAGAATCCATCAAACACAGGTGAATGAAGCAATTGTCAGAAATAGGCGGGATTTCCTCCCCTCCCCCTCCGCCCGCATTTTCTTAAATGCATTTGTAAACATTCCTGGATGGCCTCGCTGTGCAGGAAACCGGGCAGCTTAGAAACAAAAGATCGCCTCGGATAAGAAGGCAAAGCGCTGCGTTTGACAGGCAGTGCGACCCTCTGAGCAAAGACAAGGCGGCTGGAAGAATTATAGTTATGTCGGCGCGCGTTTTTGCGCCCTGCCTCCTCAGTGTATTACATTTATTGGCTTTGTGTTTAATTTCTCCAGAGCAGGCGAGAGGCCAAAACAACGTCCTGCAAGGCTGCTTATTTGAGAAATCACGCGTTTTCGTGTAAGGTCTCACAGGTCTTTATAGACCTTTAAACGCTACGCAGCCTCAAGCGAGGAAGACTGCCGGTTGCCGCGTCCCCCGTAAGCCTGGCCAAGTTACTCCTTTCTCCAAACGGATCCATTTTCCTGTCCGATAACGGTAACGGGTGTATTTTTCGCTTGACACGCACAACAGTGTCAAATGATCGAAAACCTCTAGCCGGGTTAAGAACAATAGAAAGAGAGGCGACTTCCCGCCGCGGCCGCTAGAGGGTGCTGGCAAACAACTCGGCACACATCAAAAGAACAATATCAGCGTACCCACAACACGAGTGATTGTTCTCGCACTCTTCGCCTCCTCCGCTTCGAATCTACCCAATCTGTTCTGCAGAAAATAGCGCTCGTTTCTTCCTCCCCCCCTCCCTTCCCCCAAAGCCCCTTTCTCTGTAGCATTTATTTGGCGGCTTAAACGCTCAACGCCTCGTTTTTCACAACCCAATCGTGAATTTTAATTGATTCACTAACCTCCCCCCGCTCCTCCTCCTCGGTGACTTTGAAATGATACACGCAAATAACCGAAACAAAGAGGGAAGGGAATCGTCGGAGAAAATGTACATTCCACCCCACACCTATCCGCAAAAGCACAGACACCCCCGTTCATCTCGCACGAGCGGTCCTTAATTTTTCAGCCAAGGGAAGCCGCGCTTCGGCGTTATCCCGCACGCGTGTCTAACGGTACACACATAAACACAGAGTGATGAAGGGCGCGCAAAGGCTAGGAAGCCGTGGAAAGCACGCTTCTTTCAAAGCACAAGCAGACGAACCTTCGCCCTGCAAGGAGAGGAGAGGAGAGGAAAGGAACCAAACACAACCCCTCGCCCCATTCTTCAAGAAGTTTACCGCGGGAGTATGGGGACAATGCACACCCAAGCGCGCCTTTTTGACCCAACGCAACCCTCGCTCCTTTCAGAAGAGGTTATGTAGCCTTCTGACGGCGGCTGCTCGAAGGCTGAACCCCCCCAGGGATCTGGAGGAAGAGAAAGGGTCGCCCTCCGGAGCAACAGAAGCACCAGGCTGTAAACCCAGGTCGGAGGCAGCTTAAAGGGAAGGCGTGTGAAGCGCCGGAGCGACCAAGGCGTTGTCTTGTTAGCATCCCCAGCGGGAACCGCGAGACAAGGGTCATGGGATACCCAGCCAAGTTCAAAGGCTGGCCTGGGCGCTCTTACCAGGAGAATTCCGCACGTATCGGGCGCTCTCCTAGCCAGTTCGCAGGTGAACACGTGAACACAAGTCTTCCCTCCCTTTCCAGAGACACCTCTGGAAATTCGGGGGCTCTTTGCCCCCAACCCCCCAACCCCCCCCCCCCCCAGCCGAGCCACTTACCCGCAAGTCTTAAGGCTGACATCCTCTGGAACTCGGGTTCCTGCAGCCATTTCCACATTCTTCGGAAGGTCTCCCTGCCCGATTTCAGTTTACTCCAAGGCTTAGGGTTCCTTAGAAGGTCTGAAAGGGTCCCCTGAGAACGGCACAGCACCCGCTGGGCGAAGATGGCCTGGGGGATGCTGTAGCGCTTCAGCTCGGCGGTGATTCTCTGCGCCACTTCTTTGGTGTTGATCTCCTCCAGCTGGCCCGAGTTGTTGACCTGGCCGCTCGAGGAGGAAGGCGGCCTCTCCCGGCTGGAGGCCAAGACGGGCCCGTGGGGCTGCGGGTGGCCGCCGGGGTGATGCATCCCGTTCAGGTGAGCCATCATGGGGGCCGGAGGGGTGGCTAGGCCCCGCGACAGGTGTTGCTCGCTCCGGGTCAGCATGGCCTGGTGGGCCTCGAAGTTTGGGCTCAGCATCTTCTCGGGGCCGCTCGGCCCGTAGTTGTGGAGGCCCTGCTGGGGGTTGTGGAGGGAGCCCAGGCCGTTGCCCAGCGGCGAGAGGCTCTGGCCCATGCCGGCCATCTCTTTGTAGGGCCCGTAGAGGTTGTTCATGGCCGGGAGCCCCCGCTCGTCGCGCATCAGGGTGAAGCTGCCGCTGACGTTGCCCGAGAGGCGCTGGTGCTGGTGGGGATGATGGGCGTGCGGGTGGTGGGCGTGCGGATGATGGTGGTGGTGGTGGGCGTGCGGGTGATGGAACTTATCCGAGACGGTGGAGATGGGCGGCAAGGGCTGGAGCGGCGTCAGCGTGGTGTAAGTGCTGGCCATGCCCAGGCCGGGCGGCGAGGAGTCGCAGGGCATGCTCATGGCGTGGTGCAGCGGGATGGAGAGCTCCGGCCGGTAGTCCCCTGCCCCGTCCAGCAAGGAAGCCATGCTGCTCACCATGGCCGAACGCGAGGAGGCGGAGGCCAGCTCCTGATGGGAAGGCGGCGGGCCTGGTGGCGGAGCAGGAGGCGGGTGGACCCGGAGCGGGCCGGCGCTCCTACCCGGCGGGTGGTGGTGCGGGCTCGGGCTGCCCATCAACTCCTGCTCAGGGCCGGCCGGGCCGTGCAAGGGCCCCAGGCTCTCCATTGTCAGCTCTGGGTTCATGGCGCAGCTCTCCAGCTCTTTGGTGAGGCATCGATAGGGGGTGCAGGCAGCCTTCATTCAGTCCATGGGGCGAGCCGGCGGTGGTGGTGGCGGCGGCAGCCGTGGCTCCAGGGGTGTGCTGGGCGGGGGCGGGGAGAGAGCGAGAGCGAGCGCTCTGGGCGCCCGGTGGTGGTGGCGACGGCGGCGGCTGCTTGCTGCGGCTCCTTTCCAAGCCCACCGATCGAGGCTCCTGCCGCCTCTTGGCTGACGGCCGGGAAGCTCAGGGAAAATAAAGGGGGGGGGGTTTTGTTCGCTCTAAGGCCTCTCAGTTGTTACCCGCGGGGGAGAGGGGGGGGGGAGGAAGCCCCCGGCCTTGACGCGCCTCAGCCTGCCCAGCGCCGCGGCTGCCTCCTCGCCATGTCCGAGCCCTAGCCTGCCCTTCCGTCTTCTGCTGGGCTAGCGGGAGCTGTCCAGAGTTGCGCTCGCGCCTCGCCTCCCTCCCTCCCACCCACCCATCTAGCCCGGCCCCCCGCGCGCGAGGGAGGGGAGGGGAGGGCGCTCCACACCGATTGACCAGCCTCCTGCCCAATCCGCGGAAAGGCTCCGAGCAGCCGGCTGGAGAGAGAGAGCGAGAGAGAGAGGCGAGAGTGTGTGTGAGGCGGGGGGGGGGTAGCCCCATCTGCCAAAGCGCAGCCAATGGCGAGCCGCCAGGGGCGGAGCCTAGATGCGGGGAGGCTTCAAGCTTGCCTGAAGCTTCTCAGGCGGCGAGTCTCAAAACGGCGCTGAGGGGCAGCGCGAGAGGACTGAGAAAGAGGCTGCCGCCTCCGGACCGCTGGCGGCCAAGTCCGGAGGTCGCCCCGCGCTTGGGCAACGAGAGGGGGCCCGCGCGTCGCACAAAGGGAGCGAGGGGAGGACGCGGTGGCGCCGTGGAAGGGCGGCTGAGCCACGCCCCGAAGCTAAATAACCCCCATAATAAGCATAGTGGCCATAGTACGGCCAGTAATAATAATAATAATAATAATGGCTTAGCCGGGTCTCCACAGACTGGCCTGGTGTGAGGGGGGCGGGGGGAAGCGGACGGAGGTTGTGTTCCATCCCGCCGCCTCTTGGCCGCTGAGGCAAACAGGAGAACGGTTCTTTCCCGCCCTCCGGAGGCAAGCCTTCTCAGTCGGCCGACGTCCCGAGCGGCCTTGGCGCAGAAGTCGTCCTCGGCTCAAGCCCCGCGTCTTGGAGGGCCGCCTCACCTCGCCTCAGCCTCGGTGGGCGCGCAAGGCTCGCGGGCGCAGCTCCTGTCAGGGCAGAGGTTGCGGGGTGAGCGGCTACGGGGCCCGGCCCGGCCCGTCTCCTTTGCCTGCGCCTCCCGCGCAGCAGCTGGAAGAAAGAGGCGGCCCTGAACTTCGCCGAAGTTGCCTTTTCGCCGACAGCCTTCCCGGTCCCGGAGCGCCAACCTGCTTTTCAGCGGGAACTCGGGCTGGCTGGCCGGCCGGCCGGCCGGCCGACCCACTCCGGCGGCAAAAAAAAAAAAAAAAACACCGAAAAAACCCCCCAACAACGCAGCGCAGATCTCTTCCCTGAGAGGTTGCAAACCAGAGGCGATCCTTAGAGGTTGAATTTGCTTTGGATCGTCCCTCCACCCCCACCCCCCAACTCCCAGTTGCTGTTCCAAATGGAAATCACCACAGCCATTCCCTTCTTGGAAATCTGCCCCACGGATATTACATTGTGGGTGAAGTTCCGAGTACTTGGTATTGCGAAAAGGAGGAGATCTCTGCCCCCCGCCCCCGGGGAGAGCGGGGGGGGGGGGGGAAGAAGACCTTACTAACCAAAGGTTGGCTTTGCAGGCCGACGGGTAGTAAATTCAACGCATCCCGTTCCTAAAACAAGTTGTGGCTCGTCACAACGGCTGCTAAATTCTGATCCAGCCCCACAATTAACCTCCGCTTGTACGTTTGATTGATTCGACTTTGGTCGTGGCGCCCCCCTCCCCCTTTCTGACGGTCCCCTTTCCTCTAGGAAACAGGAAAGGGTTTTTAGTCCTCTTCACGCCCTGCACATAAGCACCTTGACTCGGTAATAAACTTGGGCTGGGCTCATCCAGGTTAGTTACATCCGCCCGGTGGGTAAAGCTGTAGTATCTCAAAATAGGCTTAAAGCTGGGTTGTTTGGGCTTCCTTAAGGTCTTTCGATTTCGCAGAGAGGAGGTGTCTCAAAGTTTGCCCCCCCATATTTTTACGTTTGAAGGGCAAAAAAAAAGAAAAAAAAAGTGCCTAGACCCATAATAATAAGACTAATCCGTGTTTGGTTTAAATGGTCATGGTTGGTTCTTTTTAAGGAGATCTTAAGGGCCGGAGAAACTCGATTCGGAAGACTTTGTAGGAAATGCAGTAGTAGAGGACTGCTTTCCATTTTCGACCTGATCTCATTGGTTGGGAATTAAATCCTTCAAAATCTTTCCAAGTCCAGGCTGGGCCCAAGCCGCTTTCCAGGAATGGCGCCTGGGCCTCGACTTCTTGAGGGACCCCGTTTGGCACAAATAAAGAAAAAGCGGAACGATGGTCGAAGAGGCAATGGCAGAATCCGGTAGAAACGGATGTCTATAAAATAACCTCAGTGATACATTTCCCCTCTTCTAAAGTTATGCAATATTAAATAATATTTGATGAAGACTCTCCCCCATTATAAATACCCTGAGGGTTATCTGCCGATCCAGTAGCGCCGTCTTAAGTTCCTTAAAAGTAACCTCATTGGGGATTTAGTAAAGCTCAGCTTGAGTTTTCAGATTGAAAATTTACCATTTTTTGGTATGTAATTCATCCTTGTCAATTTAGTGAACGCGCCTGCAACTTCACTCTCCAGTAAGCAGACAACCTGGGCTGACTTTACATGAAAGGTAAGGAAAGCTCGCTGGATACGGCCCGGTTGGGCCATTTTAAGACTCTCAACAGCTAGTTTTGGTCCAGCCTTCCATTGCTTTGGTGAATTTCTTGAGTAAGAGGAAGGGGTCGCCTTTTAAATCCTGCTGGATCCTACTTGGCTAACCGGCCGGCAGTCCAAAAGTTTTGGCTTCTTCGCGAGGACGTGGAGGGGGAGGGGGGGAAGGCTTGGGGTGTAAGAACAGGTTGCCCCCCCCCCGAAGGAGGGTTGAGCCCGGCTGAGGTTACGCAGATGTTGCCTTTGTTTAAAGAGACAGCAATTAAGGAGAGGGGGGCGCATAAGTTTGAAAAGCGTGACCTATTTTCTTTTGATCAGCTGTCAACGGAAGAGCGGGGGGTCTTCTCAAAACAGCCCCTTTCCAACTACTTCCAGCTGTTAGAGAAAACCTGGCTTAGAAAACAATTTGGGGCGGGCTGTGGAAAAACAGGAGTCCCACTTTGGGATTAGAAAGGGTTTTTTGGGGGGGGCAGGCTGCAAAAATCAGCCTTGAAAAATACCGGCCAGCCCGAAGAGTTTTCTGTGTGTAGCGGGCGCGCCGAGTCCCCTTCTTTCGAAACACAAAACTTCGAAGACAAGTTTATTCTGAAGTAACCAAAATTGTGTAGGTTTAACTGGGATTTGCTTCCAATGTTAGTCTGGGGAGCGATTCCTCAAAGGTAAAGCTAAAGACCACAGATCGCAGAACGGACTGGACAAAAAGAACAACCCCCCCCCCCAATCTATTTAGTTAAAATAAAACCCATGCGGGGGATGGAATATTCTTCCGATTAAATTGGCCTAAAAGTGCAATTAAATGGAAATCTTAGGTATGTATAGAATGGGTTTATTTGGAAATGACTTCGCAGGCCAAGTACATAAAACCAGGTTATAAGGATGGCAACTGTAAATTCACAGTTGGCTTTCCTTGTCCAGCTAAGTTATGGTGCATATTTCCAAGCCTTTCTGGCTTTATGGGGCTGTGAAATCTCTCTCCCCCATGCATATATTATATATGTAAGTGTACACACAAAAACATTCATACAGGCACACACACACACACACCATACATACTAGGGAAAGAGAATATAAGAATACTAATCCATTAATTTTCATTTTGTAGATCGATTCAACAAAACCGTAACATTTATTTCTCATAATCGTTTAGGTTCATACCAATCCTCCTTCATTCATTTCTGTTGCATTATACCATTAAATGAAATAAAAAATATTCTTATAAATTATTTTTTTTAAAAATAAGCAACGCTATTAATAATGTACTTGTTGGCATTTTGCAGGGAGGGCCTGCTACCATTCTTTTTTTTTTTTTAAAGCTGGCTAGAGTGGATCGAGATCAGTTTGAAATATCAGGAGGACCCTAATTGAGGATTTGGGAAGAAATAATTCAGACCCGAACCCAGGGAGATCGCAGAGATTATTCTTTGCCTGACAGCCTCTTATAATTTCCCTTATTTCACATCGCTGATTGTAAGGATATTTGGGGTGGGGTTGGGGGGTGGGGGGGGAAACACACCAATCTGGATCTTTCGAAGCCACTTTGGGGCAAAAATAAAACATCATCATCATCATCATCATCGCCGCCTTTCTACCTTGCCAGCTTTCACACTTCCGACAGAACTGATTCATGAAAAAAAACCTTGGCCTTCTATTTTTTTCCACCCTTTGACGATTCAATTGGAACCCGGTTTTCCATCAGAAGTCTGATATTGCCTATCAAAAATTAACTGCTCCCCCCTCAACACTTTCCAACCAAGCCTTCTGGAAAACCCTCGGATCCCCCTTTCGTGCGCTCTGGAAGACGAACAGCTCAGTGGATGGACGGAGTGACCGAACGACCGCTTCGCCCAGGAAAAGGAAGTCTTCCTCGATCTGCTTTAAGGCCAGCAGCGTTGCCTTGCGCCGAAAGGATTACGCCAGAGCCGTTTGCCTTTAAAATAGGCCCAGCTGGGCTCGACCCGACTTACTTCCAAAGAAGAACGCGTTCACACGGGACGCTAGTAGCTTGGCCGGGTCGGCTCTGGGTCAAGCAGGCCATTCCGCTGGCTTTCCCGCGCCTTGGCTTTTCAAGTCCCCTTGGCGTTTGCGAACCGCTCCGTTTGGCGACGGCTTGGAGGAAATGCGCGCGCAAGGAGGGGGTGCCTTAGGGCTCGACTGCCTGCCTTCGGCTTTTGACACCCCCCCCCCTCATCCTATCCCGAAGGGGCGGGGCTCCTCTCTCTTCCCGGGGAGGCGGAGAAGCGCGCGCGCGCGCGCGAGCGAGCCAGCCAGTCCCCCCGGGGCGGGGGAGAGGCTCGAGAAAGAGCGCAGCCGGGGAAGGGAGCCCCGGGATCACGTGGGGGGAGAGTTGAAAGGTGAGGGGGCTGCGCGTCCCCACCTCCGCCTCGGTCGGACTGCTTTTTCCTCGATCTTGGCCGGGTCTGCCTTGGGCATCTTCTCTCCCCGATCTTAAACCCAGGGTCGGTTCCAGGGGGTTGGTGCCATTGTAGTAAATGACACGCGTGTAACCAAAGGGGGTGAAAATGGCTTTGATCTGCGCTGGAGCTTTATCATTTGCGCGCTTTTCCTCTCCCATTTTTAAGAAAGGGGCCCCATCCAGTTGGGAAGAGCTGCCTGGTTGTCTGGTAATATTGAAGAAGAACAGGATCCTTCGGCAGTTGCGCGCCATTCCTATGAACGAGAACGAAACAAGCCCACTGGCATTCTGGATTTTACGCGCTCTTAGCTACGTTTTATTCGTCGGTAGGACTAAGCGAGGGGAGAAAGTCCAACTGCCGTTACAAACGCGCAATATTGGAAGGGCAGGAACCGACAAGGCCCAGCCAGAGGCCGGATCCTCCGGCTGAATCTCCGGGAGGCTGGCTGCAGCGGGCCCGTGCCTCCGAGAGATCTCAAGCGGGGCTTGGAGAGACTCCGCCGGGCACGGACAAATGGCCCTCGGCCGCCATTCCGGACGTGAAGAAAGGGAAGGAGGGTGTTCCTGTATCTTGGTCGTGTGTTTGAGGTGTCACGTAAATACCAGCCCCCTCCTTCCTTAACTTCTTGGCTGCTAATGCAAAATATTAACCCACCTCACTATACTCAAACAGAACACACTCACTATATACACCCTCCCACATTGCAGTAGACAATGTCCACAGATACACACACCACTGTCTATGTTGTGTGTATATTGTCTGTATGGGTATATAATAAATGAGTGTATGCATACGTTGTATACTATCATATTTGTGACTGTGGATAGTTGTTAGAACATAAAATATACCTGTTACACTGTAATTATAATTAACACACACAAATATGTATACATATGTGTATATTCGTTATATGCTCTTACAACACACTCCCAGATATATGCATATACTACACACATTGTATATATGTACACGTTGTTCTACACACACACTATACAGACGTGCATATTTCACTGAGCTGAGCATCTATTCACACAAACGTTACTGTACCCATCTCCACACGTGGATAGACTTACTACACTCACGTACACACTATTCAAATACATATGCAGGCTTATATGTGCATATGGTTTGCATGTACGTGCGCACACACGAATATAATCTATATAGTGAAATATTACTTATTTCAGCCTTTAGTCCTTCGGCTGTCTTCATCTATCCACCCATCCACCCACCTTCAACCACCCACCCGTCTTTGCCTCCTACAGGTCTTTGTAGAAATGGGGGGGGGGGTGTTTAGTAGATCCGAACTCTTGAGCTTGTGTAGGGCCTCTCTCCCATTCTCTCTTTCTTCCTCCCCCCCCCCTTCAGAAGCCATCTGGCACGGGGGGGGGGGGGGCTATCGATCCAGTCCGTGTAGCTAGTGACCTCTTGCTAGCCCGGCCGCCAGCTTCTTTGCCTCTTGCAGAAGCTGACGCCTGCTCGGGCCTCTCTCCCGGTAAGATTCTTTCCTCCCGTTTGCTTGAAGGTTTCAGCCAAAAGCTTTTTGCCAGGGTTGCCAACCGGGCCTTGGGAAGGGAGCGGCGGGGCTGGGGGAACTTGCGGCAGGGCGGGAGGCTCCCGCTGGGCCCACCCGGGCCCGGAGAGCCATTCGCAGCCACGGCACTGGGAAAGCTGTGACGGCCCGCCGCCCACTTTCGCCTTTGCAGCTGGAGTGGCTCGCGTGGGCCGCGAGCAGAGAAGGTGGGGATAAATCAAGCCCAACCGGAGCCCCGGGGAACCTAAGAGGCGCCGCGTTTTGGAGGGAGAAGGGACCGACGGAGGGGAAAAGTTACCACGAAGAGGGGAACTTGTTGCTCTCGCGTAAACCGCTTGGGAAACAGCCAGGCCTTCTGGCTGCCACCTGCCCGGCGGATCGGGGTGCCGATCGTCTCTCCCCACCCTCTTCTCAATCCTGGGGACAGAAGGAAGCAGGAGATGGGTGGGCGTCCCTTCATCTGCCCCCCCCCGGCCCCCCAGCTCGCTTTCTACCGACTCTGAATCGCAGGAGCCGCAAATCCGAGAAGTCCAGGCTGATCCAGACTCGGAAGGGGCTTTTTTTCAGGAGGCGCACTGGACTTTCTTGGTGTTTTTTTTTTTTTCCTTTGGAAGAGGTTTCGCTTCTCATCCCAGAAGGTTCTTCAGATCTGACTGGATTTTGGGGGGAACGGAAGGATTTATATTCCTTGCATCCCCCCCGAAAGGATACCACATTTATGGCAAAGGAAGTTTTTGGCGGACAACCAGTCCCCGTTTCAGCCCAGGCTTCTAGTAGCCCACATGAAATGCGAGTCGGGAAGGGTATTTGGGAAGGGTTACGACTGGCTGCTGGAGCTCTTTTCGGATTTTTCACACCTTTTTTTTTAAAGGGGGGGGCATTTTGAGGGGCTGTGGGGGACCTCCTCTCCTTTCCTTCTGGGACTTTTGAATCAGTGAAAAGGCCCGGTCGGTTTCTTTTTCCTTTTAGGCTCGCTCGCCGGCCGAGTTTCTTCTTCTTTTGCAACTGGATGGCCCCCTTTTGTTTCGCTAAAGCTGCCCTCCCATTCTTTTCCATTCATGCGGGTCGTCCGCCCCCCCAACTCCTCTCCCAAACCCCCAACCCCCGGCTCGGGGTTTGTGGGTTGCCTCCACGGCAGTTGCTGAGAACCGGGAGATGAAAATGTCACTTTCCCCTTAAGGCCAGGGGAAAAAAAGTTAATCCCGTTTCTGTTCTAAACCACAAAGGAAGGGGGCTTCGGGGATAGGGTCCAATCCTGGGAGGGAGGAAAGAAATGAAGAGTCGGGAGAGGGGTTGTTTTAGCAACGCAACCCTCCGTCGCTGCAGCAAGATAGCTCAATTAGACGAGGTGCTGCGTAGGGGAGCGCGGAAAGGCGCACACCTTCTTGCAAAGGGAAAACGCGTTGGTGGTAGAGGCCGGCCGAGAAACTAAAGCGGCCCGACCCGAAGCCAAAAGCAGGTGCAGCTTCCTCAGTGAAAGAAGTGGTGGAACGAGTAAAGGCGTTTTCCCCACCCACCCTGGTTAACAGAAAAAAAGAAAGAAGGGGGGCAGAGAGAAAGAGCAAGAGAAAGAAAGAACAAG
>JAEANM010022477.1:0-11596 GCA_017656035.1 Myanophis thanlyinensis
GCAAAGCTGGCTGAGGAATTCTGGGAATTGAAGTCCACAAGTCTTCAAGTTGCCAAGATTGGAGACCCCTGATCTATAGTATATGTACGCTGTTTCATCTCCAACGAGCCGTTCAGTAAAAGACAAGAGGGGAAAAATGAAGCGATTTAAAAGCACTTCAATTTCACTGGGCTATTAATTAAGGAGGCCCCGGGTTCCGAGCAAGGTCCTTAGAAGCGCCAGTGTCGGGGAGGGAGGAAACCGCCCGCCGACCACCCACCGTCTCCATCAGCCTCTTGCGGCGGCGGCGGCGGCGGCGGCAGGGAAAGGAAGGGGCGGCAACGTTTCCTAAAAAAATATAGACGCACCAAACATCCTCTTTCTCCCCATCCCCCCCCCCCCCATTTTCTTTGCTCTGAAGGGTTAACGGCTGCCGGAAAGGTCGGGAACCCTGTCCGGGGAAAGGTTGGGTTGGGGTGTTCTTCATTTCTTACCCTATAACTTCCCAGCCGGGGCCCGGCGTCCTAAAGAAGGGTTGGAAGGAGGCGCAATTATTCCTGGACATTTTTCTCCGTTTGGGAGGCCAGAAGGCGGCGGTAGTGATGAAAAGAGACGGAGCGCGAGAAGAGAGCGGTGGGGTGGGGACAACAACTCCCCGACATTAAAATAATGCATGGGAACAGGCGGTCGGAGACTTTTTGCAGAATTGTTGATTTCCCAGGCTGTCTTTCCTTTGTTTGGGACGGACAAACCTCAAAGCCGGCGGAAAAGGGGACGGGGGGGGGAGTGATTGTACCGATGGAGGCTCATTCAATTTCGCTGCACACATGTTGTGCATTGACAATAAAGGATTGAACTGAATTGTGGCAGGAGAGATTCTTTTCAGGTGCGAGGCCGGAAGCTGAAACAGTCCACAGCGGCTCCGCGGCCGAGTTCCCAAAGCGCAGGTAGTTAGTTGTTGGGGAGGCGTTGGGATGTTAATCAACTATCCGGGACTGAGGGCAAATCCTGCGCCCTCCCTTCTTCAACCGCAGTCGCCCACGCTTGTTTCGGAAGATTAACAGGTTAGCCGATTAACAGACTTGGAAGGAATCTTGTAGGTCTTGTAGTACCTCCCCCAAGCAGGAGACCCTACAGATGATTAAGGTAACTACCCTTTGATGGATAGTGTCCCTCCCTTCTGCAGTGGTCCTGCACCGTGCGATTATCTGGCGGTGTTGGGGGTCCGGCTGAATTTGTGCCAGCACTAGTTTCCTTGGAATTCGGTTCCCTATTCCAGCCGAGGCGAGTCTCGATGCGCGGAGCGTGTTCGCCCTTTGGTACGAATCGGATTGAGCCCAGTTTCTTCAAGAATATATTCTCAAAATATATTGGGCTGAGCTCCTTTACACAGGTGCTATATATCAACGGTAGGGCTTATCGTCTAGCAACCGGCACCATCGAAGTATTGTGGTTTCAAACGCCTCCATAAGCCTTGTTTATCGTTTTGCCACTCACTGACTTTCGGGTTTGGGCATCTTTGGAGGAAGGACTTACCCTGGTAATAAGGAGGGCAAACCTGGATAGTTAGAAATCGGAAGACGCCAAAGAAAACTTTTTTAAAAAAAATCTTGATGCACAAGGTACTTTTGTTGCTTAACAATTCCAGTTCTGAGCGAAGAATAAACGTTTCTGTGAATGGCCATTAGTTTTAATTTGATTTATACTATTTGTTTTTAATTCCAATTACATATTGGGTTGCACACTGTTCGGAGCGGGTTGACAAGAGCGACTCCTAAGTCATACACACATATATATGAATAAATACACATACTTAAAAAGCTGAAGACCAATTGGTAGTCAGACTGAAAATCGCCCTGGAGAATCGGGCGATTTTCTGATTATATCTAAAATGGGATTTGGTTTTGATTATCCTTTCTCTCCTCAACACTGCTCTTAAGGCAGAGGATGGATTTTTGGCACCATCCCTGGAAAATGTATCCATACATTTCTCCCTAGCTTATTTTAGCGCAAGTTATGAAGTTCAGAGTTTTAACAATCAGGCAGCTGTAGCAAGGTTGAAAAGCCTGTGATTTTAGGCAGGATCCCATAAAGAGAAATTATATTTTGTGTCTTTGCCCACAAATACTTGGTAGTAAGTTCAATTGAGATTTATTTCCAGTATATCTGGAACGCAAATGTACCGTTCAGTGAACTGCTTGCATTGCCTAATGTTAAATTTTCACTCCTTTCACAAGAAGGGTCAAATTAAGGCAAGACTGTTCTTTGCCCCTGTCCTCCCCAATTTCACCCTTTTAAATTAATGTTGTCAGGGTTTATCTGTCTTGGCTTTCTCCAGTGTCTTGTGCTGGAACTAAAGCTGATTTGATTCCACTGAAGCTAATATGGAATAAAGACAGCTTAAATCTAAAATGCTTCTGTCCTGGATAGAATTTGAGCTCTTAACATGTGAATTTGATTATTGACAGATTCATTTGAAAAGTGGAATCAGATTTAAAAAAAAAAAAAGTGCGAGTTTTCTCTAGATCTGGGGCAGGATGGATTTGAAATGTGGCTTAATAAGGCTTTTCAATCCAGAACTCCATCCTAGGGAGGCAACAATTCTGACTCGGATTAACTCCCATTGAACTCAATAACCTAGAGGGGTTTGCAGTTGTGGAAAAGGGTAAACACAGTCTTCGGAAGTAGTTTGACTCTTGCTGACTTTGTGGATCAGACCGTGATGTCTTCTTGCTAACAATATGAAAGGACTTATCATTAACTTTTTCTGAGATGTTTTTTTCAACTTCCCAGTCTAATCAATTAATTCAAAGATCCATTAAAAAAAAATCTGTTATCCAAATACTAACCAGCTGAATCTACTGAGGCTTCCAAAGCCAGAAGGGACTGCCAGTAGGATTGTAGAAGCTGTCCAAATCTCCCCCAAAATAACTTTTAATTAACATTTACATTTTAATTGCACTTCCTACAGTACAAATCTTAGGGTCCTTGATAACTTGCAGTAGGATATTCCTGCCAATCTGTGCAAGATGGCACAGTTTTTAATAATAATTGGGAGGCCTGTATGAAAGGTTGGGCCTCAGAGTTCCCTATCAGTGGAAACCCTAACAATGACACCATATATAGCCTGTTCCCAGAGTCAGATCTGCCTGGTTTCTCTGCGTGAGATGTGAGACAGCATCTCATCTAAGCACACCAATTTAGCTAGCAAAAATAAGGGAGATAGATGCAAGATTCAGTCGCGGAAGCAAATCTGAGCAAAATTATTGTACCGACAGAAAACGTTCAAACTTTAGTAGACCTGTTGAACTGAAACATTGTCTAAAAGCAGGTGGAATTGTCCTTGCTTTAGTTGTGAGTGAAGATAATTTTGTGCTATCTCTCGATCCGAGAGAGTAGAAAGTTCTGAATTTACCAAGGAAAAGCTCTTCAGAAAAACAGGATAGATTTTAAAAATGATCCAGCCCCATAGACTTCTTTCAGTTTCCTGACAGCCTGTTCACCTGATTTTCTGATGTTTGCTTTTTTGCCCAGCTCTGACAATAAGTGCCAGGAGAAAAACAGTATGTTGACAGAGTTGTTAATCTTCTGACCTAATTCATATGCAGAATGTAATGTCTCAGAAGGGCCTTCACTGGACTCTGAGGAAAGAAAGAGAAAGTGAGAACATCAATGCAGAATTTTAGCATTGCCTGCATTTTAATTCCTTCTGAATGGAGCGGTGTGTGAACTTAGTTGAAAGAATTAGCTTAATATTATTTCCATTACTAGATGCAGTTTTGAAGAAAACAGTTTCCTTCAATAAAAAAGAAGTGGTGACCAGAGAATTTAGTTGTGTTATTTCAACCTCTATCTTAATATAGGCATCTCTTTGCCCTCTGCATAAAATAAATAAAATAGAAGCTCTTCTGGCATTCTAAATAACGGAAGAATCTGCTTGTTGCACTAGATTGGATTGTCAGATCTTTTGCAATAAAACAGCATCCTTGTTTAATCCTAAAGATTGTTATTTTAGCTCTGTTATTTTCACATTTATGGAGGTTTTCATCTCCTTCTTTACATAACAAGACATTTCTACTAAATTCTCAGGTCCCTCAAATGACTTGGGAGCTGAAGAACTGAGCACCAGGCAATTTCTGGGTACAAGTATTTAGTGCTTCATTAAGCTACATTTGATGCTCTGTGCCCAGAGACTGGGAGGAAATGTTTCCAAATGCAAGAAACTTGTACCTCTGATTGGAGTTACTGGAGCTTTGCCTCCCACCAGCTAGCCATCCCCAAATGAGTCTAAAATCCCTTTTCAATCCCGAGGTTGACCTTGTTCAGCTTCATCCAACAAAGAGAATAATGACATTCATTCATTCTCATTCCTTTCTTTTAGGCTTCTGTACTTGCCTATATGGAAGTTGTTTTTGTAGTTGACTCCAGACCTTCAAAAACAAGGTAGATAATTCTGTGGTTGTAGTTTAAATGCACAGAAGTAACTGATCAGTTTTTTGGGTAGCCTTTTGGGAGAACTTGAGTCATTTTATGAACTGTTTATAGTTCAATCTTTCCTGCAAATCCAGAAATTGATTAAAGTAATTATTAATTGACATGTGGGGCCAACAGAACCTATGTGTACCATTAGAAATATGTACCTCTAATGCAATAGCTGTGCTTCAATCCTATCTCTCTCATTACTGCTCTGTTTCTAAAGAGTTTTATAGAATTATATGGAATTAAGTGTAATCCTTAAAAAAAGCATCTTCCACTAAACTGGTAAGATTTCTTTCCACCCAGCAATGGCTGAATTCATATAATGTGTTTATTTATTGCCCCAATTTCTGGGTTTCCACCATACCATGAAACATAAACCATCCAGGCAACCTAGGCTCATTCAACACTGGAAGGCACAAAATAATTAAGTTTGTGAAAATTCAGCCACCAAGTTTGTAGCTGCCCTGTAGAATCCTGCAAACATAGTAGGTTTGAGATTGTTAAACATATTTAAGCCATCTTGATGCTGTCTAATGTTCCCTTCCCTCATTCCTCTTTTAAATGTGTGGGGCATTTCAATGGATTTGTCTTTTTGTCTGCTGGATCTCCAGGGCTTTAATTCCAAAGAGGGGAAATGATTTCAAGAGGTACTATGAGGAAAGGTGCCCCACATGCATTTGGAAATCTCAAGAAGTGTTTCTTCTATTTTTTTGTGTCTTTAACATACAGGGACTCACCTGTTTTAGATGGGAATTTCTCTGTTGTTTAAACCCATCTTATTTACTTCAAAGGTCAGCTCCAGTCTGCTTACTCTTTTCATTTATTGCCATGGTCATATGGCTCAAGAACCTAAGGAGAAGACATTCACATAGATGGAAAGTCTTGTTTTCCTTCAACTTTAAAAATAAAGAACTCATTTTAAGGGGCAAGCTTTTATCTCCTGGAAATGTCTGCCCCAGTTATAGCCCAAATCAGCAATTATGCAAATACATATTTACAAAATGGAAGCAACCATATATGAGAGGAAGCCAATGGGTTTAAACGCAGACACATAGGTCCCATTCCAGAAATTATTCTTTGACTCAAGTTTCTCTGAATCAAAAGGTGGGACAGCCTCAGGAAAGCATTATTTATATATATGTAGCTTAACTTTGAAGTCTGTAGAGGTGCAGTGCAATCTTACATCTGAGAAGTCAGCTCAGACTCAGTTGTGATGAGCGAGTCAAGGATTGGTTTGTTTTTTGCTTTGTGTACTTGTCAGCCACTAACCCTTTGCAAAGTCTTGTGTACTCTTTGTCTGCCCTAACCCTACCCTTTCTGAACTCTGCAAAATGGACTTCTATGAGTGGATACTCACACAGGTCCAGGAAAGATCTCTCTGGCATTTAAATTGATACTTGTTGAATTCCTAGGCCCTAAATATAACTGAAAATAAATGCACATAATGCAATATATTCCCTGGTAAAGCTTTGTGTGGATAGGGACTTTATCTCTGCTTTGCCATTTAAATATACTCAATGCCACTTCCCACGTGTCCCTAAGAGGACAGATAGTACTGAATCTAGATTCTCATATCTAGTTTACTGTGTTTAGAAAACTAGGAGAAAACATAATTTGGCTACAATTGGGAAAGTCTTATTGGATTTAATTACGAGGACCCTTAGCTTCTTCAATAATTTATGCAGTTGGTAGAATCCAATCCTAGATAATTTTACTCTAAACTAACTCAAGGATTTCGTAAAATAGTTATTTATGTATGGCTCTGGATATTTCACATTTCTGATCTTTCAGTATCTGTCTCATTAGTGTAACATACTTTTCTAGGAAGCCATACACTTAGATTGATGTTGATTGATATTAATAAGACAAGATTGATGATGTTCATAATACTCATTATGCTGTCCTCAAATAGCTGAAAATCAGAACTCATGGACCACCATCATTCTACTATTCCTTTGATTCCTTTGGCAAGGGGTGTGTGTGAAACATCACCCTTGTTCCAATAATCCTGTTTTCTCAACTTTTAAAACAATGAAGATGAGGCTTATTTAGTTGTCAATGTGGAGACACTCCTGTCCTCCATGTAAAGGGAATTATATTCACTGAGGGGAAAAAAAAACAGCTGGCAGTGGTACTACATACTTGGGATATCCAATCTTTCAGCTTCAAGTCTCAGGTATCCATTCATCTGGCTAGGAAGGAGTTTGTCAGAAATTTTGAAGAGACTGTAACAACTGAGGCAGACACAGGGCTAACTGGCAGAATAGACCCCAAACATTATTATGGGTGAGAGTATTGCCCCAGCTCAGACTACTAATTAAATAAGCAACAATAAAGTAAATCATGGGTTGTATAAACACACTTAAACCATTATCCTACAGATGGCACTAAGGCACAGATACTAGAGGTTTGATTCTCAGTATTGTGCTTAAGACAAAAGTATGAAGGTTTTTAATCTGAAGAAAACAATGGTTACTTCGTTGAATAATGATCTTCATAGCCTAGTCTGAGATTAATGGGATTCTATCCATAAAATATGCTGACTGAAATCCTAAATGTGCTTACCAAATATTATCTGGATGTACCTAGTGGTAATTTCACTGCTTTTGCAGGACTCACACAAACACTCTTGACTGACTTAACCACTGTTTAACCAATAAGACCCAGTTTTCGGGGTTTGCCTGACACATACCAACAAACCAATCACACAACACTCAAAATTAATTGACAAATCTGTGGCTGTTTGTGTCCTACAAACCAGCCTCTGTGTCCATAAGGGTCTTATTCAATACTGCCTTAAACTAGTGGCAGCCTAGCCTTTTCCGGGCTTAGAAACCAAGCAAAATTGGGCTTGATTAGTACCTGGAAGAGACACTGTAAGGGGATCCTAGGGATGGAAGGCTCAACTGAGAAGCTGAAAAAGTATCTGAAAGAAGGCAGCAGCCAGCTATTTCTTCATCACTGCCAAAGCAATTGCACAGATGTCAACAGGAGTTGCATTCCCCTGGACTGGACAGAAACTTTACCTTTATCTTCAACTTTGATCCACCAGAGCATTTTAGGAGTTCTATTCATCTTCACTGCAGAGCACATTTCTCACCAGAAGACAGCTTTTACATTGATAAACCTTGGCTGCAAGATGCAGGAAAAGAGAAGGTAAGTCCTGTAACAAGCTTCTGCATAGAATGCTGTCCCATCATGGTGCAATGTAATGTCCCAAAGGTGGTTTTTCAGGAGGCAACTGGAGTTTGTCCCCCCCTCCCAATTCCCCATTATCCTATCAGAGGTGAAGCAGCTTCTTGGATGAGAAGCAAAACATCTTCAAAGAAAAAAGCAAGGAAGTCCAGTTGCAGTCTGAAAAAAAGCACCTTTGGGACAACCATGACCTGGATGACTGAGAATCTCTACAGAATAATGCAATGTAACTTTATGCAGGGTTCTAGTTTGGAGATTACTGGTCGAACCCCTCTTTCCCAAATTGTGGAACAGAATTTCAGTACATATTACTAAACATCTAACCTCGAGGAGCTGGAATACCTCATCAGGGAAGGAGGGCAGACACCTGCCTCATCTAGATTCAATGGCCACTCTGTAGAATTTCAGGCCACAAAGCTGGAAAAGACATTTAAGAGAGCTTGAAATGCTATGGCCACCGAATAACAGATATCAAAGGTCTGAGTTGAATAGCAGAATGGATTAATTGTTCTGCAGCCACTATAAACAATAGGTGAGGAAAACTTGCAACCTTCCATTGTTAATGATTGATACAATAAGAGACTTGAGGAACTGTAGCTGAACAATAACCATAACACAACAAGTTCTGTCTCTCAAGTACAATAGGCAAAATCCTTCAGGGACTTTTTTCAGGTCTTGGTTGCATTCATAACATCCTATTCATTAGGAACAGTACTTAGGGGGGGAAACAGGTTACAAAGAATGAACGAAATAATTTGAAACAGATCAGGAGTAAGTCTGCTAACTAAACATACTTTTATCCTTGGATGCTGGAGCCCCAGAGGAACTTTTACACCTTGATTATTCTTTTCCCAGCCTCCAAACTTCAGGAGTCTCCGGGAAAGGAAGGTCCCTAGATTCTTTCTCCAGGTCTGGTGTTGTTGAACTGGGAGTTAATCCAGAAGTCAATTTGGTGTAGTTTGGTGCACCAGGCTAGAGATCGGCAGGCAATGAAATTGTAGTTCGTCCTTAGGCACAAGGCCAGCTGGGTGACCTTGGGACAATCACGCTCTCCCTAGCAATGAGGAATCACTTTATAAAAAAAACTTGCCAAGAAAACAACAGGGACTTATCTTTAATTAGGAGCCAGCACTGACTCAAAGGCAAGCACACAAATTTAAAAATAATAATAATGTGCCTTACTCGCGGGAAAGCGGGACTCAATCGGATGACAATCCCAAAAAGAAATGAAGATCAACCTCGGTCATATGACCTCCCGCGATACTTTGGCTGCCCGGAGATCACCGATTCCCACGACCCCCCCCCTCCCCCTTTCCTTCTTCCCCGCAGTCCGGTTCTTGTTCGCGGATTTTCTGGAGCAGCTTCGTCATTCCGTTTCCTTGAAAGTCTCGCAACAACCCCCACCCATGTTATTTTCGACTTGGACTTCGCTCCATTGCAATCCTAAAACGTACCGGCACCGGGTAAGCAACCGGAGCGGAATAACTAGAAGTGAAGGAGCCAGGGAATGGCTACACTAAGCAATTGCAGTACATCAGAATAAATTGCCCGCTAAGAAGACAGCAAATTTCCGGCCTTGATTTAATCCCAGGGCAGAATGATAAGTGCAGCTTTTTGTTATGTTAAGGCAGTGAGTTGTGGCAGGAAAGGAAATAACAATCATAGTAAGGACTTTAAAAAATTACTCTTATCACTACAATCAAATCAAAACAAAACATGAAAACACCCTACCTATATAGAGATCTTAGCCCCAGAATGAAATTAGGTTTAACGTTCTTTGTATTCCACCCATTTGCTCCATTCACCAATTTAGTTCGAACCCAGGAATCTGGTTTAGAGTCAAGGATCAAAAGCCAAGTGCAGCAGGAATCCAGTGAGATTAAGGATGTGCATTATGTCTTAGTTTTCAGTGTCAGTGGGACTCTTTGGGGTTTGTTCTATTTAAAATTAAGATGTACTGTAACTTAAATTGCCTACATCCAATCACTTTCAAGCACTATCCGCTTGAAAGAAACCCAATGGGAATTATTCTAACATTATGTACAATTAAAGAAATGTGTCTAGAGAAGACACATGTTCTAGAATTAGCTGTTATTTAGTTTGCCAATTCCAGGCAACTACTTGGAATAGCCCAAATATTTTGTTTCCTGGAGTGAAAAGAGAACACTTTGCCTTCCAGATCAGAAGGGCCACATAAGTTCAAATTATTTTTGCTGAAGACTTAAGGTTTTAGTCAATTTCTTGAGTGTAAGCCTAATTGAAATTCGTAGGGCTTACTTCTGAATAGTCCTATATAGAATTGCACTGCAAATATTTTTTTTATGGGGGGGGGGATGAAAAATCTCTTCGGTTCAGCAACAAGTTTCCTTACCAATGGGAAAATATTTCTCAGGAACATTGGAAGTTGTCTTTTCTGTTTTGGAACAATGGCTAATCGTTTTGGGATCAGCTTCCGTATTAGGATTGCCATTTACTTGGTTTTGAGGTAAAGAAATAACTCTCATCTCTCCCAGGTCATTTGGATGACTTGTATGTAAGAAAACTTCAGTCTGGCGGCATAAATGCTGTCCTTTGAAATGTTTTCTTTTTGGAATTAGAACCTGCCCATCTTTTGCTTACTTTGTTTCCCCAATTGTAATTCCTTTTGCTATAGCTACATTTATTTTTAAACAATTAATAAAACTAAAAGGGGAGAAAGAAAATGAAACAAGTGCTGTATATGTGTGGTTATGTACATATATAATTCCACCCACTGCTTGTGTGACATTAATTGCAGTCCCACAAACTAGTTCAGAGAAATCTATTGAGCTAAATGGAGGTATTTTGAATTAATGACTCGGGACTGTGACCTTTCAAAAGTAGGCTACAATGTTTAGTAAGATGTCATAGCCCCAGGCCAATGCTAATGTCCTATTGATTCTTCAGTTCTTAAACTGTCTTCTATCTCCACTGCATAAGAAGATATAGTGACCTCTGCTCAACATTGATTGCCATAAACTCCCAAAATGTTTGCTCAGGTATCTGAGTTAAAACTTCCTCTCCACGCTGATTCTTCTGACTTTCCCTGTTAATATGTTTATTCAGGTAGCTGTTTTAATTTATTTATTGTATCTGCAACTGTCTTGAGAGGAAGGCTACAGTTCCATCGAACATATCAGAAGCCAGCTGTCCAAATTCATATTTTTTTTAAAGCTATGATACCACCTGTGTTTAAATAAATATTGTTGGTTTCTATTGAAAAGAAGCTGGCCCTTCCTTTTAACAGCCTTTTTCCATGTCCCCCTTGTGACACCAACGTTGTTCACAATTGTAGTGGAGGGAGAAGGTGTTTTTAAATACAAACAAGGTATGAAGGATGAGCTCAGTGAAGGAATGTTGTTGTTTACCGGAACAAAGGTATTCAGAAAATGAATGGGGGTGGGGTGGGTCAGTTAACATAATCTGAATTCCCTCCCCCCCCACAAGAAGTCAATTTCATGCGCGTTGTTTTGTTTTAATTGGAGGGAAATGAATGTAGTGTAGTAAGCAGAATGAGATAAGATGAAAAGTTAAATCTGAATCACCAGCCGTTCTCTCCTGCATCAGCACAGGTCTGAGTTATTATTTTGCTTTATTTGTTGATATTTTTAGTTGAATTCAGAAGTGTCATCAATTACATCATAAGTAAATTCAATGAATGAGAAGGCTATTGCACACTAAAAAAAATATTTACCTTGAAGAGGTGGGGGATTGAAAAGAAAATATATTAGATTGCAATCTTAACACCACATGAAAAGGAAGAAAGTGAGTTCTGTTAAACTCATGGGTCTAGATGTCACACCACAACTTTCAAATATGTATTAATGCCATGTAGGAAGAAATACTATTCCAGGGATAACTATAGGCTCACATTTTAATGAAGGATGCAAAGCTTCTTCCTTCCTTCTTTCCTTCCTTCTTTCCT
>JAEANM010022478.1:0-11596 GCA_017656035.1 Myanophis thanlyinensis
AGCGAGTCACCCTAAACAGGGCGGCCGGGCGGTTTTCCGCAGACGCAATAAGGGCGGAGAGATAGGAACATCTCTCCATCCTTATCGCCACTAAGTACGTCCTAATATGGGATCGTAAAAGTATTCGGTCAGACTCAGAGTGGCTAGCCCTCCAACATCTCTCTAGGCCTCTTTTTCGGTGTTTCATTTCCCTAAGCTCCTCGGAGAACCAGGGAGCCAGCTGGGATCGACGCCAGGTCAGAGGCCGCAAGGGCACGACCCAATCAAGAGCCCCGGACACCACCCTCTCCCAGGTGGCAACCAAGTCTCCGACCGGGTCGTGTGTAAGTGCCTCGGGAAACGGCCCAAGCTCCGTCAGGAACCTATCAGGGTTCATCAGGTGCCTGGGGCAGAACCATTTGGTTGGCTCCACCTCCCTGCAGTGGAGGGAGGGAGGAGGGAGGGAGACAAACTGATATCCTAGTGCATGCAGTGATCTCTAGAGTGACATGATAAAATAGATGGAAAGTTGATGATGAATGAATGAGATGTCTTAGGAATAGCCACCTGAATAGCATTGCCAAGAAGCAGGCCACTTATAAATGGTTTGATCAAAGTATCTTGGGAAGATCAATGGGAGAGACTAGAGAGTGGAATGGCTTCGGATTTTAGTCCACCAGAGCTGGTGATGCATCATCTTTGCATTCCAATGTTCCATGCTTGGTTTTTTGGCATTCTTTTCTCAATATAAGAAAATATGGGTCAGTGACAGCCAATTTGGTCTAGTGATTAAGGCACTACACTAGAAACTAGGAGACTAGTTCTACTCCTGCCTTAGCTATGAAAGCAAGCCATTCACTCTCTCTCAGCCTAACTCACCTCACAGGTTGTATTACAGGAAAAACAGGAGAAGGAAAGTGTGTTGATATGTTCACCACCTTCAGTTATTTGTAAAACTAATAAAAGGGAGGTGATAAATAAAATATATGGTCCTATTCTTATATGTAAGATTTTAAGAAAAACTTTTCTTATGTAAGGAATCAAAATTAAGAATGCAATTATTTTGGTAGCCCATGCATTATCTTATATCTCTCTTCTAAATATTACACAGTTTTTTTTCTAATATATAGATGGTATAGTTTTTCTGCATATTTGTTGACACAGATTTATTGTTTCTTTATCTGCAGTATTAAGCAATCTAATGAACTTCATCTGATGTTCACATTTCCCACTAAACAGTTGGTCCATTGACTGCTGCACCTTTCTTTTTGATGGAATTGAGTCCTAAGCCTCTAGAGAATTATTTCTATACAGTGCTCCAATATAGCTTTTCCATCTAGCTTTAACCCCATGTGCTTCTTTCATCTCATGCAATGGAGATCCACTTGAGCAGTCCCACCTTAATGTTAAATTTCTTGTAATTTTTCTGATATTTTTTTTAAAATCTTATTTTCTTATTTATGGAAATATGATATTCATCAGAGAATATTTGAACTCAAACCAATGAAACAGGAGAATCATAGAAACTTAGTAGTATGTATACAAATATAAATAATTAATGATTATTAATGAAATCGGTTTAAAATTCTATATGGAGCCACAAAATAATTAGTTACTCATAGTCTCTTGGGACATTTAATCTAGGAGATCTCAACTAAAACAGGTCAAAACGTAAGTATGGCACAGACTCTTCATTTTGCCTTTCTAATTTTAATAAATGGCACATTATAATTATGCAACTATATAAACCATAGACAAAGTAACACGAGACAATCAAATTGATAGGGAAACCCTTTGCAATGAAATTGACTTGGTATCCATATACAGAATAATCCATTTGTTTTATGAAAATCTATAAAGCTTCACAGATATTCTTTTACATCTTTCACATTAATTTTTTATAATTTAAGTAAAACTAAAGATTGTAAAAAAAATCTTATCATTTGGGTTCCATTAAATCTCTTACTAACAAAATATCTTAATGTACAATGGAAAATCAAAAAATTTTCTTCCCTTCCCTTGATCTGATTCTCTAATCTGAAGCCAGGAAAATATTATTTCATAAACCTGCAGAAGTTTTAAGTCTTGCACCACAGGAGCTAAGATGAATGGGGGAGGGGAAAAAGTGCTAGCTCATTGTCTGGAGCCAAGAGATCTGCATGTGGTCAAGTTAAAAATCAAGTTTAATTTTGCTCTTATGTATTTTAGAAAGAGCAAATGCCAGGATTTACTTTAATTGGGATTGCTAAAAATAACTCATCTATACAAATAACACTCTACAAAGAGTTCTGCCAGATCAAAAGCTTATTAAATAAAAAATATAATAATAATCTGTAATTAGAATACAATAATAGCTTTTCTGAGTAAGTTCATATTGGTCAGTTTTTAGGAGACAGTGTCCTAACTCAGCGAACCCAAACCATTCTGGCATTAAGGACCGATTTTGTGGAAAATAATTTTTTCATGGACTAAGGGGGGATGGTTTTGCATACAAATTAAGTCCCACATGTGCACAATACCTAACAAGCTACAAATCAGTACTGGTCCATGGCCTAGGGGTCGCCCTAACTCATCACATATCAAAAGCTATATTTATGATCTTAAAGCATGTGCATGCATCTTAGAGCGGTCACATTGCTGTAACTACCATATATCTGCTCAATATTTAGATTTTCAGCACAAAAAAAAGAACTATTGAAAACTTGACTGAATGGATGACAACATTAAAATGATGAAACTATATTTTTAGACTTGTTTCTCCATATAGAATTATATAGTCCTCGTCTGATTATTGCTTTTAATGTTCATTCACAGTTATAATGTTGTTGAAAAAGTAACTTTCCATCCAATCCTCACGTTTACAACTTTCACAGGTCTGGAAAGCTGAACTAAGATCATAAACAGTCACTGTTTAACTTAGCAACTGCTGCACTTAAGGGCAAAGTTGCTAGTCCCAATTGTGGTTGCTAAATGAGGACGACCTGTAAGACCTACTACCAATCTTTGCTATTCAAAATGTGTATTGTAAGGGGCAATAAAATCAGTTAGAAATTTTATTGCACTCATTACTGAAATTCAGAACCCCACATCATTTTTTTTCATAAGGGATTATGAGACTAGTTTGCTGCTTTTTAAAACAGGAATCCAGTTAGCTTCAAAAAAGCAAAAGCACCAGGACCACCTGTCTTAGCTCTTATATAATAGAGCCTGTGAAATGTAAAATTTTCACTTGTTCACATCACAAGTATATTTGATCTAAAAGTAATACGATCATAAGCAACAAGAGAAGGTTATTCTTGAAAATTATACTTAGCTTGCCAACCGTATTTAGCACCCCATTCTATTTCTTTTATTGCATTGCCTTCCTTTGAGATCTGTTGGCCAAGGTATATATGGCCAAGGTATATGTGGTATATGTGGTGATCTATTATGTCTAGTTCTTCTCCAGATATTATTTTTAAGCCAAATGGTTCTCCTGCTTTGTGCAACTCTTCTTTGTGAAGAGAAATGTTTTTAATCAGTGTGTGCTACCTGCTCTAACATATGCTGGTGAAACATGGACACTAACCTCACAATCAATACAAAAGCTACAAGTGGCACAAAGAGCCATAGAAAGATACATGCTCTGCATTAGAAGAGAAGATAGGAAGACCTGCACATGGATTAGAGAACAAATGAAAGTATACAACAGGGGTGTCAAACTCAAGACCCGGGGGCCGGATCTGGCCCACGAGTTGCTTAAATCTGGCCCACAGGGCTGCCCTAGAAACAGCAAAGGACTGGCCCGCTGTGCATCTGCCAGTGTAGCCCTCCCAAACTCCATTTTCACTGGCAGAAGGTTGCAGGAGGCTGTCGGAGCCAAAAACAGAGCTCAGGAGCCCATTTTCACTGGCAGAACACTAGGGCCACCACAGGCACTCCTGACACGAGTGATGTTGAGGTAGCCACACCCACCCTGGCCCCCCAAAGTCAAACATAACCCTGATGTGGCTCTCAATGAAATTGAGTTTGACACCCCTGGTATACAATATCATCACCAAAGTAAAATAATTGAAATGGAAATGAGCTAGTCACATAGCAAGAACTAATGGCAGGTGGATCAAGGCAGATATAGAATCGATCCCACTTGATAAAAAGTGTTTACAAAGCAGACCTAAAACAAGGTGGCTCAACGACATTAGCAGGTATGGCAGGCTCAATTGGCAATAGGAAGCTCAGGATCATATTGGGAAGAAGAAAGAAAGAAGAAAGAAGAAGAAGAAGAAGAAGAAGCAGCAGCCTCCTCAAGACAAAAATGTAACCTCCAGAGGTTCTGGAGGCTGAAGTGTGTTAATCTGACTGCTCAAAGATTACTCTTTCCTGTTTTAACACAAACAGTGAATCCCATATCCTTCCATGTACTGCAGCACTAATAACTCTCAGTAGCCTCAATTAACATGATCAGTGGAGTGAGGAGACTCTTGAAAATAGAATTCAACAATGTCTGCGGTCATATTCCTGTGTTAGGATTAGTTCTGATGAATATAATTTATTTAGAATATAGTTTCTATTCATATCCAAATGAAAAATTTTAAATGCAGACTTTTTATAGAAAATATTCAATTTATCCAATATAGTAGTCCTTGACTTACAAGAATTTGTTAAATGGCCTTTCGAAGTTACAATGGCACTTATGATCATATTTTCACGCTTACGACTGTTGCAACATCCACACAGTCAGGTGATCAAAATTCTGATGCTTGGCAACTGGTATGTATTTATGACAGTTGCAGTGTTCTGGGATCATGATCACCTTTTGCAATTTTCTAACACACAAAGTCAATGGGGAAGCCAATTCATTTAACAACTGTGCTACTAATTTAACAACTGCAGTAATTCATTTAATAATCGTGGTAAGAAAGATCATAAAATGGGGTAAAATTCACTTAACAACTGTCTTGCTTAGCAACAGAAATTTTGGGTGCAATTGTGGTCATAAGTCAAGGACTACCAGTATATAAATCAGGTCAAATGGTCATCTTATTTATTGGAAAAAAGTCTCCTTAGTCCTTTATCTCGCTTCTGAAGCCATCACATAACTAAAGTGTGATTTTAGCCTTATCTATGATATAACATACTATTTAGACTTAATAAAACAAGACTATATCCACAATTGGATATTGCATAGAAATAAAACACACTGGCAATAAGATACATTGAATGTAATACATGTACTTTGAAGTATATATCTGTAAAATTATATTATCAAATCAGATAATACTGTAATTTCCTGGTCTTTCCCCAGATAAATTGTTTTTTTTTTCTAATTTGTAGCAAGTAAAAAAAAGCTATAGCCAATCTGTTGGTGAAAAATCATACATCTGAATCTTAATAAGAAAAACTTAAATGTATGATCTTGAGCACCTTGAAGACATATAAAGAAGCCTTTCCATTCTATCATTTTTTGACTCTTTGATTTTCTTCTAAAACAGAGATTGTGGCTAGCATGAACTCTAAACCAAACATTGGGTACCTCTGAAACAGTTGTAAGAACCTTTGTATGTAACAGTAGTCTGGAATCCATCACAGTTGTTTTCTCTCTAACCAGTTTCTTAATATTTGAGCTCAAAATCATCTAGATTCAAGAACTGGATGAACAGTTAATTCCCGGAAGCTTCTCTTACAGATTCTTTCCCCTAATAATAATTTTAAAAACCATGATGATTTAGAAAGGAGAAATGTTGCAAAGCCTTTTGCAACTGGACCTTGTTCAAAATATCAGCTTAGCAGCAAGTTAAAACCTAACACTTCAGGCTATTGTCAATAATGAAAATATTAACTATTCAAGCTCAGATACTTTTCCTTCTCCCTCTATAATGTTTTTTTCCCAAATACAGCAAAACTGCTTGCTAAAAAATGCTTCAGGAAGTAAAGAAGATCTATGCTAAGAATTATATAATTTGCACCATTTCCCTTGGAAATATATTTATACTTTATATTTCACACACACATAAATAAATTAAAAGGCATATCATACCAAGAAAAAAAAGTTTATCTCTAGCAAAGCAGTTTATTTTCTGAACATGACATTCCACAGGCAATTACAAAAATATAAGCTTTAAAATGTGATGGCCATTGAACTATTTCTATCTATCTAGTATCTATATATATAGATATATACTTCTATATATTTCAGTGAAGAATAAAGTTCACTTCAGGTAATTTTTTATCAAGATATAAACACTAAACACTCCTAATGCAGACCAAGCTGTTACCAACCTTCTTTCCATGGTACTAAATTTTTTTTATCATCAGTACAAAGAGACTCCATCTAGTGGTTCTTAAACTGGGGTTATTACCCTCATTAGGGAATTAGGGCATATCATGGGGTTAATATAATTTCTTATATTACACACTGTTTAAGAGTAAGACAGTTGCTGCTGAGATATTTGTGTAAAACAACAGTTGAGGGGGCAATGTCATTATTTTAAACCAGGAAAAAGGGTAATTAGGTCAATTAATTTAAGAACCACTTAAATTTTTGAAAATGGTATAATATTATGGCTATACTATATTCTAATAGAGGGTAAATATAATTTATGATTGGTGTAATTGATTTATATAATGAAAAAATAGAAAATTAAAAGCAAAGAAAGAACCACTGATCTAGAGAAAATATGGTTCTATTACTAAATATTAAAATTTTGCAAATTATTTTATAAAACAGTTAATATCATTTTAAAGTCCAGTAACAATAGAGATATTTAAACTCACCATAAGATATTCTTTACTGCATACTACTTAAGCAATGGTGAATTTATGTAATTAATTTTAGTAACTTATTTTCTCTTTTTGAAAATCTGGAGAGGGTTTCTTGTCTTGGCTGAAAGAAAATGATTACGGAAATAATGGAAATCATCATTTCAGATTTTGTCTGAAAAACAACTCAGAAGACAATTGGCACCTAATAAAAAGTTGCAATCATTTGTCTCATGTTCAATAACTTGCTTATTTGGTGAACAGTATTCTTTCTAAATTTTATGTATAATAATAGGCTATTTACTATGATTCTTGAAGTGGTCATCTGTATATCCACCTATATAGGTTTCTGGTATGTATTCAGTCAGCATTGGAATATTTTAAAAACTAAAGTGTATTGCATTTTGCAAGCTCATAAAATACATGTGTCTAAATGACTTATTATCTGCTTTATGTTCCTTGAAGCTACTGTATGAGGTAGAGCTAGGTAAAAGCATAGACAAGCACTTAAAGAACCATAGCTGCAACTGAGCAATTTGTTATTTTAATTAAGATGTTTCTCAATCACACATATAGGTGATTAGAACCTATATTTACCATCAATACAATATTAAAGAAAGAATGGCCCATCCAAACACAGCACGATATAGCTCTGGTATCAAGGTAATGACAAATGAAATATGACAATTTTATGACAAATAAAAGTCAACAGCTACAACTTGATGTCTTCTCAAAATATATCAGGGAGTTAAATGCCTTGTAAAACTGAAGCTAATACAGGTAGTCCTCGACCTACAACAGTACATTTAATGACTGTTCAAAATTACAAAAAAAATTACTTATGACCGTTTTTCACACTTATGACTGTTGCTCATCATTGGTGTGCCAATGATGTCTGCTCATCTGCTGGAAACTCCAAGACTGCAAGTCAAACTCAACTTGAAGGAATTTTTACCTTTCAAAAAAGTTACTACGCAAATTATTAGGTATGATTTTTCAACAAATATTTCCAGTCTCTTTCAATTCAGCTTTCCTTTTTCATCATTTCTAATACATTTTTCTCACTTCACATCCAATTCTTTTTCACAGGTGTACATGTTCAACACTCATCCAAATTGTGTACAGGTCAAGCAACATTACTATCTCATAAATCTATCTTTTCAATTATATCTACAATGTAAATAACATTTATAGAACATTTTAAAAAGTCAAGGGTTCCAAATAAAATCCAAATTACTATCCATTATAAGAAAAAATATTGCTTATATATTGAAAGGGATGATTATATTATTATATTATATGATTATATTGAAAGGGATTATTAAATATTCAAAAGGGGGATTAAAAGTAGCAACAGAAACACACCTCTAAAGAAGTAGATTCACACAATATCTAATATCTTTTTATTTAAATCACAATTTAAATATAAATGGCCAGTTTAAAATGTTTTAATTTATCAAATTTGTTCTTATGTCTGTCAAAGGAACATCAGAGCAACATGCAATATTTCAAAACTAACACTGATTCTGTGGGTGCAAAGTTTAAACCAAGTGCATTATCTCCAACAACTTAAAGTACAGAAGGAGAGGCTAAGTAGGGGTAGATCCAGAAATATTTGTTTTGTCATTCTCAATTTTTTTCACTGCCAGCAGATAGTTCAGTTGAAATGTGAATTAGAATATTCTGAATAATTTAGTACTGATATTATATTGGCATATTGATACAAGTGTTGTATAAATGTGATCCACACATCCACACCAAGCTCTCTGAACTGCACTCCATATATGACAAACGATACCAAACCACAGCCAGGAAGATAATGACGGACCCAACCACCCCAACAACAGACTATTTGCCACGATGTAGTCAGGAAGACGCCTCCACTCCCTGAAAGCCAACACAGAGAGACTAAGGAGAAGCTTCTTCCCACAGGCAATGCGGACCCTAAACCGTAAACCATAACAACCTAGGACTAAACAGTATTCCCATAATCTACCCCTCTTTATCACCCCCAACTTATTATCCTACCCTGTCTATACTAGTACCTCTTGCTCTACTACCTACAGTCGTGAGCAGTTGCATACACATTTCACTGCATTTCGTACCATGTATGACTGTGTATGTGATGAATAAAATTTGATTTGATTTGATTTGATTTGATTTGATTTGATTTGATTTGATTTGATTTGATGGTTAATGATCACAGGTTTCAACCTGTTTCTCAATATCTAGTAAATAACACAAATACCCTTTTTCCGCTGATCTATAAGGGAACAAACAATACAGTGAGGAACATCCCTGAAGACACTGCAAGGAATTACAAACCACTGGACAAGAAAATTGAGATAGGAGCACAAGTGGTATTGAGGGAAAGGCCTAAGAACAGAAAGAAAAATCCTGGCATTGAATTACTAGCAGTGCTAATAGTGTCAATGTGATCAGGCTCAATTCTTTCATTCATCCTGAGATGGAAAACTTCAGAGAAAAGCTTGATTGATTGATTTTACATAATTCAATTCCCCTCCCAAAAACAAAAAGATTTTGACTGTGGGTTACATATAATAATAATATAAAAACCTTTCTTATCCCTACGGGTGTTATCTTTTTCTCAATTTCCAGTCCTCTATCAGAGACTTGGAAGTATGAAAGTTCTGTGCAGTACTTTAACACTGTACTCTTCCAGAGAGCTCTGATATTATTATTCCTGGGATCTGTTGGAGCCATTCTCCCGGCTTAGGAGTCACAGCCCTGAGTGTTCCTATAACCACTGGGACCACTTTGCACTTTAGTTTACACGTCCTTTCTTCCTCAGGCCATGGTATTTCTCCAACTTCTGATTAGTTTAGTTTAGTTTACTTTACTTTATTGTCACTGCACTTCGTACAACAAAATTAAATGCTATCTTCAGTGTACATTATAACCACAAAATAAAACATAAACACACATCCTTCACATTCTATACAATTGAAAACCCCTGATATTGCATTAATATTCACTATAAAGGTAAAGTTCAATATAGTTACTGCTGCGGGATAGAAGCTATTTTTCAGCCTATTACTGTCCTGTACCTTCTGCCAGATGGTAATAGTTCCAAAAAAAAAGGGTGCCCAAGATGAGATGGATCTTTAAGGATGTTTTGAACTTTCTTAAGGCAGCGGGAGCTACAAAAGCGCTCCAAAGAGGAGAGAGGGCAACCAATGATCCTCTGGGCAATGATGTTAATTAACCCTCTGGAGCGCTATCCTATCTGCCACTGTGCAATTGGCAAACCATAAACAGGTGCAGTGAGTTAAAATACTCTCTATGGTGCAGTGGTAGAGAGTATAACGTACTGCACTTGATACTCCTTCTTCCTGATGTTGCAATCACCCGGCAATGCTACATCACCACTGTTGTTTTTTGATCCTTGTCTACTTCCACAAAGTGTGGTTGATTGCCCAGTACTTGCCCTTCAGTCTGGATCTGGAAGTCCTACAAGATCTCTGTTATTCTCCATGATTATCTATGGAATCTTCCATATGGACTTGAGAAGGTCCAAATGGGAAATTCCAGAGATGGTCTAGTCCATACTCTCTGCAGCTGTTCCTGTGCACAATGTTAGCTACTTTGTTATGCTGTCCATTGTATGCTGTTCCTGTCTGCATCAAATATCATGCCACTAAGTATTGAACTGTCTCTAAGGCCCCTCTGCACAGTTTGTACTTTGGGTCCTGTCTAATGCCTGTTCTTGTGCTGTTACAATCAGTACCTCAGTGTTGTCTTTCAATCCAGTTCTTTCCAGCCACTGATAGGATTTCTCAATGTCTATCAGTTTATGATATATTCCATGCAGAGTTTTGTCTTGCCATGGCACTTCCTCTGCTTGATCTTCCTCCCACATCTGTTGCTGCCTCGGACACAGGCTGGACAGCACAATGGTTAGAGTACCATCCTTTGACAAGGGAATCCAGAGTTTGAATACCAGCTGATACCTATCTTAGCAGCAGGGGACAAGGATCCCCTAAACCTCCTAATGCTTTTTCTGCCAACCTTGAATATGAGAATGATGTAAAGTAAAAGAGTGTGCTGATTTGGACATGACCCAGATTAACAAGGTCCTGCATCAGATCTTAAGGAACAAGGACAATCTGATGATAAGTGAGCTACTGTAACAAACCATACATGAATGAAAATAGTGTAATGCCAAAAATCAGAAATGGACCTGAGAATGATAAGCAGGATATGGGGTGGTTCAATAATGGCTAAATAAATACAAAAACAAATAAGTTATACAATTCAAGGATTCATGTGTTTGTAAACATTACATACATTACTGGGAATATATAGAAAATAAAGCATTGCTTGGCAAGAGCCACTGTGAAATCAAAAATAAATCATGCCAAATGAACCTAATATTTTTATTATTTTCAACAACCAAAAATATATTATGTGAAAGGGGTCAGGATTCTGTCATTCAGTATAATAACTCTGCAAAAACTGACCTGAACAGAAACAAATTTGAAGTGGCAGAAGACGTCAAGAAAAGAACGATTAGGTTTGAAAATGGGCCAGATCAAGCCAGGGGGCAGAGGTAAAACAAAAGCCTGAAAAATTTCCAAAGTGCTACCTTAAGGGAGAAGCAATCCAGCAGCAGTTTTAGAATGTTAACTCCTGCATTATGTGATTCCCTTCCTCCTCTCACCAGACACGCGATCAATAGCAAAACTATTATTACATGATTGAAAAGAATTTCAGATGAACATTTGTTTTTTGATAGGATGACCAGTTTAACTGTAAAAATGCAGTAGGTTAGGGTGATCAATCGTCCTCTTTTGCCTGGACATGTCCTCTTTTTACGTCCAGTCCGGGGCATCCGGGTGGGTTTTATAAATTTATAAAA
>JAEANM010022479.1:0-11596 GCA_017656035.1 Myanophis thanlyinensis
AGTAACTAGTTCGGCGGGCCGGATTAAAAAGCCCAACGGGCCGGATGTGGCCCATGGGCCGTAGTTTGCCCATGTCTATACTAGACCCAACTCAGAACTGTAATAAGTTGGCACTGCTTCTCCGAACAGTAAAGTTGTATAAATTCCCTTGTTTAATGCCAACCCTTTCTTCTTTATTTTTCTTTAAATTGTTGTGCTTTACAGGCTGGAAATATTTATGCATACTGTGATGGTTGCATATAAAATGGAATTTTAGTCCCTTCAGAACTCTATAGCAAATGCAATGGGGAATATATTTCTTTAAAGGTCTATCTGCATCTCCTGGATTAGCCCTTCATCTTAAATTTTATTTGATATGGCAATGAATAATAATGCACCATGTGGGAATGGTGATGATACAAAAGAAATCTGTGAACTGAATTTTCCTTGCCTTTTGTAAACAGAAAGTATGCTAGGGACTGTGTGCACAATTCTCTCCAACCCAACTGGTTTTATTCTGAAAATGTCCTGTTTTAGAGTATTCTTGATTAGGGCTGTATGTGCTTCAGATTCGAAGGGCAACGTATGTTTCAGAAGACATCAATATATCCTATCGGCACCTCTACCTTTGGAACTTGTGCTGAAATCCAGAAAAAGACACAGCTGTTAAAGGAGTCCCTGAAAGTACTTTATGAACATCTCTGGACGATTTGAAGCACATTTTCACCTTCAAATACGAAGCACTGCACATTCTTACTATCTTATATATTTTTAAAAAACACATAGCTGTAGCTAATTAAGCATCATGTAATAAATGTGATGAAAGCTCTTCTACTGTGTTTTTCCCAATTAAGACAAATAAAAATGCATTGCTTGAATTCAGAAATCTTGATCCAGGTTTAGTAATACCACTGTTCACATTCAATTATGGAACCTACAAGTCTTGGTGAATAAGGCCTTAATGTACTGTACATCTCTACATTCTGATGTTTCCTGATCTAATAAACAATTATTCAGCAACACAATGCAAAAAAAATGGAAAATTTATTCAATTCCTTAGGCAACAGAGAAGCATTATGACCACCTTTTGTGCCCCTGTGAGCATTCTTCTGAACTTCGCTGAAAGTATGTGCAAAAGTATTCATAAAATTCAACACCCATCTCAATTCAATTACTGAGTTGAATGGCTCAGTATATGTATTATCCTGGATCTATAATCAATTCTTTTTACTTACTACTCAGTAATTTAATAACTGACATTTCCTTCAAACCACAGCATAATTAAGATAGACTACTTGAATTAAGATGGTAGAAAGCCAACAAAGCCTAGGATATTTCTGGTTAAGAATGAATTATATAACATGACAGCCAGTGCTTATTAGTTAAGGAGGGTTTGCGATATTTCCAGCATGATTAAAGACAGCAAGTTAGGAAACATGACTTGAAAGCATCTCACTACCAACTATAGATCTTCTGTCATACCCAACAGTGTTCCTTTTGCATATTCTGAATCAACTTCAAATCTCAATTATTAGAAAAAGAATGGTTTTCAGCAACCAAAATGCTTCAACCTTTCATCATTAAAACATTACTATAAGCTTAGAATTTGTTGTCATGCAAAATTAGGATTCTATGTCTATGTAAGAAATATAATTTTCTAGTAAGATCCCATACAGTTTCTCAAAGGTATACAAATTAAGAATGTATATGTATGCACGTATTCAAACTATTTCAGAGGAGACCATTATATATGCATTGTATTTAATTCTGAAATTATTTTTAAAGGATTAATTTAGTGTAGGCAAATGACTAATTTTTCAAAGGAACCTGATTTGGTTAAAATTTGGTTTTGCCAGTTATTTTGGGGCCCTATGGGTCCCCCATATGGGCCAAATATGGTTCTCCTACATACCTAGCTTTGTCCCATGTCATGCTGCAGTTTTAGTATTTAATAAGAGACTTTAAACATTTTGTTTCTACACAGGAAAAGGAAAATTAAGAATATATGCCCTAATATCTGAAATAACAATGTCTCAACATTTCAAGATTAGGAAAATTACATTCCTAGATTATCCACAACTTGAAATGGAACATTGCTAATTGAAAGTAATCACAGGAAGACAACCAGGTCAGAAAAGGATAAAATATATGTAATGTAAATCTCTCTCCTCCCCCTCCACAGCAAAAATCAGTCACATATAATTTCCTTCCTCTCAGCAATTTAATAGAGAGGAACAATTCTCAAAATAGCCCTGAAGTAAGTTTCAAATTAAAAATGTAATTTAGTGCCTGTTTTAAAAATGTAATAAGAAAAAGAGAGAGGGACAATAGTAAGTCAGTTTTCGTCTGCATTCTATAATGAGCAAAATGGTTAGACGTGCAGTAAAAATAAGAGTAAAAATAAGGTTTATAGATTAATTTTAAAATCTGCTATTGTCCCCAAAAAAAGACACTATCAGAGCCAACACCAGCCAGAGCATAAAATAACTGAAAGGAATCATACAAGATTGGAAAAGTTGGAGAAAGTTGGTTCACAAAATCTGCAAAGATCAGACAGGATTGAATGGATAGCATCATAATCATTTCAAGAGCACAAAGTTCTTAAATGTATTGAAGAGCACAGTTTATTCAGGCAAATATGATTCCACAGGATATATCAATATAACGAAGCAGAATTTAGTGGGATAGCATATGATTTTCTGTTTATCAAACCATACACTTTGCTATACAAACATGAGCATACAAACATTAAAAAATGTTAAATTTATCAATATAAGACAATGCTCTTTTTTATTCTTCCATTCATCCAGTCACTCAGTCGATGTATATGCAGTCCACTGTCTTAATATTTCTGGGAAGCTTACAAGCAACAGTAAAAAAAATACATTCAAGGTAATCTAAATGATTAGTTAATATACAACTAATATAATTTCTCAATTCTATTAATTTGCTAGTTCAGATACTTTTCGAATTTTTAATTTGTATCAAAATAAGAACTGCATAAATGGATGCAAATACAAAGACCTACGCTTTTGTTAGGAAAGACCTGAGAGCACTACTGTACTTGTATTAACTAATTCATTGAACATGTAATTGATAGAAGAACGTTGCAGAAGATAATTTTGGATGATCAAATACAAAGCTACAAGAACCCCAATAAAAATTCTTTACCAACAATTCTTGACTTTCTAAGGGGTCTTGCAATACAGAAAGATGTTGATTTGCCTGGAGCAATTTTAAATTGCCTCTGGCAACATAAACTAACCAAGTATCTCCCTTTATAGCTTATGTACTGCAGGAATCTGGCTAATTAAAATAAGGAAGAAACCATTGCACTGTGCTGAAGCTCATTTCAATACTGAGTGAACTTTCAGTTCACCCATATGGATTGATCCTTTCACTCTCAAACTTGAAGCCTACTGTACGGTTTTCATATACAAAGGTTTCTGGAGGCACTCTTCTGTTGAGCTTCACACCTAATTAAGATTTCATAATGGGCTGAGTCAGCCTGTTTATATGTACTAAGAGCTTATCTTCTTTTCTGTTTACCATCCTCTACATAACCTGAAATTTAAGTCATTTGGAATTTGGAAGATTCTTTTGTCTGCTGCAGTTCCTTATTATTACTTTTTTGTAGGTGTTCAGGTTCAGACCTGTTATTTAAAGAAGGTTGGGTCAGATGCTGAACTTAGCAAATTTAGAACAAAGCAAGACAAAAGAAGAAAATATGACTTTCGCTTTCAGCTCAAGGTTGGCAAACTCCCCTTATGATTTCTGCCAAGAATAGGCAATCAACACTGGATGCATATGGTGGAAAACTAGCAGGAGAGATACAATGAACCAGAGTGGAAAGCTGCTTCTAATGCAGCCACTTCATCTCAGAACAAAAATTCAATTCATTTTAATTTTATTTATACTCTTTAATTTAATTTAATACTCGAAATTTCTTATTAATAAGATAGTCAAAGTGGGATTTTACTGTGGATCGGGAGCTACCAGATAGGAGCAACACTGTGAATATTAAGAATTGCTTGCAAAAGAATATGAGCTTTTTTTTTCTTTCCTCCCAGATTCTTCAAGAAAAATACTTAGTTGTTCAAAAGTTTTCCAGGAATGGTAGGAACTCTACTCTGAATCTAAGACACTAATAATGCAAAGTGAGGAAATGGTCCACTTAAAAAAAACTTCCCAGTGAATTGATACATTTTACAATCTTGTAACAAAAGTTTAAATTGTCCTTAAAATTATATTTGCAAACATGATTTTCAAATCTCCTAAATCAGTCCTGAAGCATATATTATGCCAATTACTATCTTAACATATAACCCTTACAACACTGTTGTTTTTCTTCCCATAATAAAATAAATGTAACATTTAAACATCAATACTTTAAAAAATGATTTTATTTGCGAAGTCCTGCATCAGTTTATTTTAAACAGAAGTTTAAAAAATCTATCTTATGGTTACAAAGGCTCTTTGGGTATGCTGTTTATGTTTCAGGGCTCCATGCATTTTATGTATTAATTAATATGTTTCTCAGTTAAACAAATAACAGATCATTAAATCAACAAACTAAGATCTTACTGTGAAGCTTCATAAGGACAGAGAAGAGCCATGCTGAATCAGGCAGGCTACAGGCCCACGTAGTTCAGCATTTTGGATCTTGCAGTAGCGAAATAGATGCATTTTGGAAGCTCCAAATGTAGACAGAAGGGAGACAGCCTCTGCTATGTTGGGTCCCCAACAATTGGTGTTTAGCATATGCTGCCTGTAGTTCTAAAGGAAATAATTATTCCAAGTCCACTATTAACCACTGTTCTATTGCTTTTTTTCAGCTCTCACTTATCCAGTTTAAATTGCAGCCCAATAACAAATGCAACATTTTTATTTTTATTGATCCTGAATCCTACTGAATTTCTTTTTATGAGTAACTCTTCAGTCCTAACATGAGAAAATTTTTGATACTTTGCCTACTATGCACAGTTATAAAACCAAATTATGTCTCTTCTAATCCATTTTTATTCTGTGCTTAAAAGTTCTAGATAGTAGAAGTTTATCCTGTGGTCCCCTCATAATTTTTGGCTGCTTTCTTCTTGTACCTTTCCCTGCTCTTCAATACCTTTTTGTAGCTCTAGTCAAAATGGTACACAGCACACATGCACAATCTTAAAATGGCTAAGGAAAGTAAATTCATACACTAATCATTATCAATAATCAATTAAAAAACACTGGAAGAAATCAAAACTCTCTTCAGGGAGAGACATTACAAACAACAAAACTTAAATCAAACATAATTATGTCAGTACTATTCATTCTGAATTTCATCAATTATTTCTTAAAAATCAATATCTGTAACAGAATTACAATCTTACTCCACTTGAGTTTTTTCTCCCAACCTCACAACCACCTGATGTATAGATTTCTGCTGAAATCTTAAACTGTAGTATTATTAAATGCATGATGTTGAGCAAAAAGAAAAGGGAAAAAATGCAACCACAGCAGTATATGTCTTTTCATGGTTTATTAGGTGCTGGCATAGTGATGCCCTTTGCTGTTTTAAAACTGAACATACATCAACACTTCCTGCTGTTTCAAAGACACAGTGATTGAAAGCAAGGCTCACAATTATAGTAAAACTACAAGACCTGTCAGTTATGATGCTTGCCCTGTAGCAGCAAATGGGATAGATTTATACCTGGAAGAAGCATCTACAGAGTAAGAGCAGTAGACTTGTTGTTTTCCTCTTCTTTATAACAGAAATAAGGGAACATCTATAGGATACACTCAACATATTTACCAAATGTTACAGGCAACCATGTACCATTTTGCATGTAGAAATTTAAATATTGTAAAATATAGCCTGAATATGGGTGTGTCTGCTTCTACATATGTCAAATCAACCATGTTATGTAAATTTTATTAGCATTATTCTCTCTGGTGTCATGGATTTTCTTTTTATTATGAGATCTGGCTTTTGTTCTATCTCCGCCATGAACTTAATAATAGCCTCTGCTTTAAATAAAATAATTTAACAAATGAGCAAATAGAAACTGTTAACATGAAGCTTTAAAATAATAGTGATGGTGAGGAGATGGCTATTGCCTCCCATATATTATCAACTGTGTCTGCCTTCTTACAATGCATACTCATTGCAGATTTCAATATAAAATACATTTTTCATTTGGAACATTGTGTACTTTCATAAATATACAGTATCTCTGAGGATGAGTAGTGGTCAATATGCCTTTCAAATGAATAGTTTTCATATTAAGATGAGAATGGTTCTCATACTAACATTCCAGAAGCCAAAACTGATTAAAAGAGGAAGGGCAGTAAATATCCAAAAGGAGAATACTATCGCCTTTAATTTCTAGCAAATTTTTGAATATCTTCTCCAATGAAATATGATAATTCTTACTGAAAATACAGACAATTGTGAAGAAGAAACCAGAAATAATCTCAAACTAATAGTCACAGAACTGATTTGAAAATCTAGAACATTCATGAGCTTTTTAAAGGTATTTCTGAAAGGTATCTGGAGAGCAAACGTTAAACTGAAACTGACTCCAATTCCTTCTCACTGTATCCCCTATCAACACATTTCTCATTAATAGAATAGAATAGAATAGAATAGTTTATTCTATAGTTTATTAGTTAATAAACAAGAAAGCATGAGATCCCAGTTTTTTGAAGTTGACTGTTCAAATTTATATTTGGATTTGTTTTATTGTTTTGAATGGTAAGTAGCAATCCTTTCAACAATTTCAAATATTGAACTATGCTGATACCCATATGCATTCCTATCAACTGAAGGAAATAGTAAATCAAACTGATGCTTAGCAGGAATAGAGTCAATATGTAAAAGAGATTAAATTTAGGGGGCTTCCAGATCTTCTCCCTTCTCCTTTTGGGGGGAACTCTTTACAACAAATGCTTGTGCATTCCTCTTTCTTTGAGGAAAGAAGTTTTGCAACCATCCAGTGGACAGTCTGGATTTGATCATTCTGTAATTGATCTCTATCCTTCCCTGTGATTTTGATGAACTTGTGTTAGAGAAGATGTTAAACATTACATTTTTTGATTCCACATGAGTTATCATGCCATGCAACATGTGTGAAATTGACTTAACATCTTCATCTGAGCAGTGACATTCTGAATATGCCATAGTATACAGTATATGTGTCTCTTATCCAATACATTTAAGAATGAGGCTTTAAATATCACTAGCATAAATGCCCTTTCTATTCAAGATGGAGATTACTAGAAAAAATAACTAGCAATAGTGAAAGATCTATGACAGAAGGACCATAACAAAAGTTTAGAAGTGATCTGTTGTTCTGCAGGTCCAGGCTCTGTTGGCCTCTAACATAGCTTTCTCTGGTCAAAAATATATATTAGATTGAGAGACCAAAATAAAGTAAGTCAAAGGCTGTATTTTTTTTCCAAGAAGAAATAAACTTAGCAGCAAAGATACACTGGGATAGAAACTCATCCCAGAATAATTCTTTCAGTCAGCATGCCAAACAATAAATTCTCAAGACTGTATCCACAGAGATACAACCCAGTTCCTGGAGACTAAGAACATTTGGCACAAATCAAAGAACTTAAAAAGTAGTTCTTATACATTTCACTGGATTGCTTCTAAGGGCATTTTATCTTTATGAGAAATTGTATGTCATACAGCAGACCTAACACCTTGGCTTTAAGTAATTTAAGTATTGCAGGAGCAAAGTTATTACTATTACAACTAGAAAATCTAATTATAGCATTGGAGGCCTTTGGGGCACATTTTATAATTTCTAAGGTTTGTTGTTTCACAGCAGTGAAAGTCTAAAGTAGATTTTTAAATATATGCAATATAATCTGCAGAGTTAGAATGCCACCAATTTTCCAATTATGGTGGCAATTGGTGCATATTTTGCTGAATAAGGACACCTTTGTTTTAGGTTAATTTTTAATTTTTCATCATGCTGGAATTAATGCAAGAACTAATCATTCTCTGAGAGCCTCCCTGAGTCTATAGATTGCTTTCATTGAATATGAAAATGTTTGCCCGTTTCAACACTGCAGGATAGGTATTTCCAATATAATGTTAATCTGTTTATGTTACATACAATTTGTATTTTCACAGAATCATAGGACTGGTAGAATCTTTGGAAATCTTCTATTCTACCCTATCATCCAAGCCAGAAATATTCATAGCATTCCAGACAAATGGCTTTCTAACATTTGCTTTAAAAGTTCCAGTGATATTTAGATAATTAGATAATTCCAGTGATAATTAGAACTGCAGAAAAAACAATTATACCAACCTGCCTGCTCTTGAGGACCTGTATACTGCACAAGTCAAAAAGAGGGCTGGGAAAATATTTACAGAGCACTCACATCTTAGACCTAAATTGTTTCAATTCCAACCCTCAAAATGACGCTATAGGGCACTGCACACAAGAACCACTAGACACAAGAACATTTTCCTGAACACCATCACTCTGTTAAACAAGTAATTCCCTCAACACTGTCAACTATTTACCAAGTTTGCATTACTATTTTTCTTCTGGTCATTCCATCACTCATCCCCTCCCACTATGACTATAACTTGCTTGTATCCTTATGATTTACAGTATATTGATTATTTCCTAGTATGATTTGATTGCTTATTTGTACCCAATGGTTATCATTAAGTGTTGTATCTTATGATTCCTGACGAATGTACCGTTTCTATGTACACTGAGAGCATATGAACCAAATACAAATTCCTTGTGTGTCCAATCACACTTGGCCAATAAAGAAAGAAGAAGAAGAAAGAAGAAGAAAAAAAAAGAAAGTGATGAAGCGTCCCTTTTGGTTTTCCTTTTTAATAGGTTTCATAGCCAGGAAATTCCATCTCATTTGGATTTGGATTTCCCTTCGTCGAGCTTCTACCAACTGGTCCTGCTATAGAAAATAATTCCACGCCTTTGATTATTATCATTCTTCATTATAATATTTATGATATTATGACTTTGATTAGCCTTTTCTTCTTTAGGGTATGAATACCCAAGTCTTTTAACTGTTATTCCTAGGATTTATCCTCCTAGGACAGTGTTTCTCAACCATGGCAACTTTAAGATGTTTGGACTTCAAATGTTTGAAGTCCAAACATCTTAAAGTTGCCAAGGTTGAGAAACACTGTCCTAGTCCCTCACCATCTTTGTCAGTCTTCTCTGCAACCCAGAGTCCACTTTCAGTTCCTCAGTATTCCTCTTATATTACGGTGACCAAACTTGACAAAGTCTTCCAGGTACAGCCTGATCAGTACAGCAAACAACTTCTACATTTTCTATTGGTGAGACAGGCATAGCCTATTTTCTACCTCTATTTTCAGCCTACATAAACGCAGCACCTTATAGTTTTGCATACTGTTGAGAAGAGGTCCCACTGTTCAAATCTATCAAGATCCTTATGAAACTTTAGCCTGTTTTTTAATGTGCCCACTGAGGCATATGAAAGCCTGATCAATATCCTTTCTTTCTCTAAGATATTTATTAAAAATATTGAAGAGCCCTGATTCGAGGACAGAATCTCAAGCATGCCAACTTTCTTCTAATATATATTTATTAAATTTACAGACATATATTGTATGGCAAAATCTAAATAAAAATAGTGCATTAAATTTACTGCCACATGATGATATCTCATTCACACAAAAAGGCATTTCTCCCTTTCTTTTCTTTCCTAACATCCAAATCTGTTTCAGAAAGTTCACAATTGTCCAGAGCAGATTTGTGGGACATAGGAGAAATTTAACTTGCTTCATTTTTCACTAAAGACATGGAAAATAGATTAGGAGGGGAAGAAATGGGTCTGAAGGAAGAACTAGTAGAAAACTCTTACAGCGAGCTAATAATTGGTGTAGTAAAAAGTCACTGGCATATTTTCCACCAACTCTTTTTCTCTCACTCAAATGAATATGCATCTTTTATAATAAAAAATTGAAATAATTACTTGAATGTGCTTTTTATGCACTGTATTATGTTAAAATATACAGTATCTTTTAATAGTAATTTTTAAATTGTGTTTCTGATCATGATATATTTTACTAAAGTACTAAGGGTGAAAAGGGAGCTCTAATCTCAAGATAAAGAATAATGAAATAAAATACAGTATTTGATTTTAAAATGGAAGGTATGTCCTTACTTCCTCTGATGCCTGAGAGGTAAAAGACAATTTCTTGCAAGAATCTAACTACTCACCTTTTTTCATATCTTTTTATTGTGATCTTAAAAGACATAAAATATGCCTCAGTAGCTCATTATCACTAAGAAAACTGATGTTCCTAAATAAATAGGCAGGTGCTTTGTTAATCAACAAGCGTGACTTTAAAAAAAATCAGCTACATCATTGTGTTTCTTCATAAACCAGGATAAGAATTTCTTTGATGCTTGTGTCAGCTGTTTTTGTGCTAAAATTGAATTATAGGAAAAAGATGTTAGGACAGGGGGGAAAAGGAAGAAAGAGAAAAAAACACTGCAAATCAAGTTAACTGGGAGTGAAATCAAACGTATTAATTTTGGATGCATCAACTTCAATTGCATTGTGCCTTACAGCTTAATCGCTGATTTCTAAAATCCAAAAATGAGATTCAAATTAGGCATTTGAATTTTTTTTTTACCATGGTCCAGCAGTCTCTGGTAATTGTAACACGCTATTCTGTGTAACAATAGAAAAATCAAACTTTTACAGCCAGGTAACTGTTCTCAAAGGGAAGACGTGTCCCCTTCCCAAGAACAGATGTAGCTACTAATATGATTAAAGCATCTGCAGATGGTATGGTGATGACACTGGAAGCTGACAGTAATTTCAGATAGTGTAGTATAGTGTAGTACGGGGGTTGGCAACCTGCGGCCCCGTAGCCGCATGCGGCTCTTTTGAAGCTTTGCCGCGGCTCCGACCATTGTCCCACTGCCTGCCCGCCCGCTTGCTTCTGCTGCAGCCACCGCTGTCCGGACCCCTCCCCCGCCTGGACTCTCCTTCCAGCCGCCGGACCGCACCAGACGCCAATGGCAGCGGGCGGGGGGGCAGCCAGGAACAGCCAGGCTGCACCGCCCTCATTGCCCCGCTGCCTGCCTGCCCGCCCGCTTCTGCTGGAGCTGCCACCGCCCGGACCCCTCCCCCGCCCGGACTCTCCTTCCGGCCGCCGGGCCGTACCAGACGCCAATGGCAGCAGGCGGGGGGCGGCCAGGAACAGCCAGGCTGCGCCGCCCTCATTGTCCCGCTGCCTGCCTGCCCGCCCGCTTCTGCTGCAGCTGCCGCCGCCTGGAAAAAAGCCACCGCCACCGCCCCCCCCGGTTGGTACAAAAGGCAGTGGCGGCTTTTCTCCGGGCGGTGGCGGCTGCAGAAGCAGCCGGGCGGGCAGGCTGTGGGGTGCAGCCTGGCTGTTCCTGGCCGCCCCCCGCCCATTGGCATCGGCGTCTGGCGCTGCCCGGCAGCCGCGGAAGGAGAGTCTGGGTGGGGGAGGGGTCCGGGTGGCAGCGGCTGCAGCAGAAGCAGGCAGGTGGGCTGGCGGGCAGGCAGCGGGGCAATGAGGGCGGCGCAGCCTGGCTGTTCCTGGCCGCCCCCCGCCCGCTGCCATTGGCGT
>JAEANM010022480.1:0-11596 GCA_017656035.1 Myanophis thanlyinensis
AAAATAAAATAAAATAAAATAAAAAGAGAAGAATAATATATTTTTTCAGGTTTTCAAAATGTTCCCTAAAAAGAAGAACAAAACTAAACTAAATTAAGCAAAAATTTATTTAAAATGTTTTAAATTATCTTCTGTATTACCAACAGGTTCAAAACAAATAGCAGTAGACAGGTAGATCTTGGCTTATGACCACAATTGAGCCCAAAATTTATGTTGTTAAGTGAAACATTTGTTAAATAAGTTTTGCCCGATATTGCCACAGTTGTTAAGTGAATCACTGCACTTGATAAATTAGAAACACAGTGTAGTGAATTTGGCTTCACCTTTGATTTTGCTTGTCACAAATTTGCAAAAGACGATCACATGACCTCAGCAACAGCCATAAATATGAACCAGTTGTCAAGCATTTGAATTTTGATCACATGACCATGGGGCTGATACAAAGGTCATGTGAAAAATGGTCATAAGTCACTTTTTTCGCTGTAACTTTGAACAGTCATTATTAAATGAATTATTCTAAGTCGAGGACTACCGGTGTTAAAATAACATTAAAATTGGTTCATTCATATAATAGTACATATGTCAATACCAAATCAAGGCCATCTCTTCTTAATCACTTCCATCTTTCCAAAGTAATTTAACTAAAATATCTTATTAGGTATTCCCCAATGATGCACAGCTCATGGTGACATGATAATATACTATGTGTTCCATTTTCCTTCTGTAGCATCTTGTCATCTTTATATAAATAGACCACTGCAGCCAGACCTCCCATACCCCAATGCCTGCCATGCCACTGCCCGATTTCTTCTGCAGCCACTCACAGCCACTTGCAGAAGGATGCAAATGGCACCTTCTTCTTGCATTAACTTTGTCCTTATTCAGGAATAGGATGGTTCATGTGAAATGGTCAGTGAATTTGCTTGCGAGGTATTCCTAAAGTCTCAGCAGGAGGGGATGATCGCTTGGGTAGTAGGCTGAGAAAGTGGGGTTAATTCTCAAAGGGTTGGTATGGGTCAAGCTTGGCATTTCACCTTCCTGCCTTTTGTGAACTTTTGGCTGTACACAAGGAAAGCAGAGACAGCAGAAACCCTGGCTTGTTTCTCTCCCCCCAAACTCCTCCAGAAATGGGTCTTTTGAGGCTTATTGTGTTTGGTGCTGCTGCAATGCTCATTATGCAGCTACAAGGCTCATTTTTAAGACTTCCCCCCAAAATAAGAAAGTAAGACTGGATCCTATTTTTGGGAAACATGGTAATGAAATATACAATGTTTTACACAGCTGTTATTTTCACCAATAATATGAAGAACATGGTAGTCCCTTGGAAGTTTTTCTATGGTTTATATTAAAAAAATTAACTTCGTAAGTTTTTAAAATTTACATTTATATAACCTTTGAAATCTAAATGCTGGACTGATTTTTAGTGATTGTTATAACAATGTATTAAATTTATTAAATTGTCATAACAGTTTATTTCATTAATTAAATTTAAAAAAACAAAATGCAGGAATCTCTGCAACTTTTGAAAAAAGCTTTGACTAGCTTGTCCAGCCAGTACTGGACAATGCTCATTATTCATGATCTATTTCCAACCCTGAAGAGCTGTTGATTATCACTAAAAATATTTCTGATACAGAAATTTTCATTCAGAAATTTACAGCCACTTCAAATTATATACTGCTGGTATTACTGACAGAATCTTCTGGTTGTGCTTATAAAGCACTGAAAAATCAGATAGCTAGTATACATTGGGAGAAGGGAAAAGATAGAAACTCTACACCAGCAACTAACCTAACCAATATAAATGTTACATTACTGAGACTGACCTATACAAGGGAATAGGCTGTTGTTCAAATAAGGTTCTATATATTCCTAACATATATAAGTTTATCTATTCAGAATAGAACAGAAAAAAGGATGTCAACATTCATCTGAAAAATCATAAGAGTTGCCAGATCCACAAAGAGCAAGTAAACTGGAATGTTTACAAACATTGTCATACATGTCACATTAATTAACATCAACTGCATGATAATCAGTGGGCAAATTTGGTAAATTAAACTTTTCTATTATATGAGTGCTGTGTGTATCATCTGACTGTGTCTTTATGTATTTCTGTGTCTGTGTCTCTGTGTATTCACACACTAGGGTGACCATATTTTGATTTCCAAAAAAGAGGACGAGAAAAAAATAGTCTCTACTTATCTTGTACTTGTTCTCAAGCGGTGAGGGGGCAGGGGTGGTGGCGGGGGGGAAGTGGGGGGTGGGGGGAGCGGGGGGGCACAGCTCCGCAGCGGCTCTTCTCCCGCCGCCCAAGTGCTGCTGATGGGGAAAAGACGAGCATGCCTCCATCACGAGATTTCTAAGCGTGATGGAGCGCATGCTCATATTGCCAGAGCCGCTTTTCCCCATTTGCCCAGACATCTCCACTTTTTACGTCCAGTCCGGGGCGTCCGGGTGGATTTTATAAATTTATAAAACCCACCCAGACACCCCGGACTGGACGTAAAAAGAGGACATGTCTGGGCAAAAGAGGACGGTTGGTCACCCTATCACACACAGACAAGCAATATACCTCCTTTCAGTTGTCTTAAAAGTTCTCAGAAGGATCTAAAACTTCAACAGAATTTTCTTTCCCCACTTTTATAATGTCACTAACCATGACTCTGCAACTCTCACAGGACTATTTTTTAAAAATAGAAAAAAGTACAATGGCAAATACAAAGCTGACTGTAGCTAAGAAACTGCCATTTTCAGACATAAGCATCTTCATATATTTAAAGTATTTAAAGTGACAAACAAATATTATATAAACAAATATTATATAAAGTTACAGTTCTTTTTCCTCTCCCTGAAGATTATTTCCTCATTCTAATTTCAGAATATGTCCTGATTATGTCCATGTGTGCAAATATGATCCAAGGTGGCTCAGTGCTTAGAATGCAATATTGCAGACTAGTTGTCTAGATTGCCAGCAGTTCGATCCTGGCTCAAAGACTGACTCAGACTTCTATCTTACGAGGTCAATAAAATGAAAGCCCAGATTCTCCCACATATTCTCCCATTGATCCACATGTATATTATACAGTACACATGTACATAAATATAATATACGTTGGCCTATTTTATCATACTATATTTAACTTGTGCATTCTTGGTTTCCATTTTCAGTAAAAATTCATATATCTTAGCAATAATATGTTCATCAATGTACACAATTTCATATCAGATTCCATCTTACCATTTTTAGTCTCATAATTCTTATCAAACTTAAATCTTTCCATTAGCTGATCATAAATGTGAGACAGTTGCCAAGCACAAAAAAATGCGCTCACATAACTGCAGGGGTAACATTTTAACTGAGACCACTATAACTCTGACAGGCATTAAGTCATCATTATAATTAAAATCTGATTATTAAGGATTTTAATAAGAAAGAAAGAAAGAAAGAAAGATGCAAAACAAAAGAAAAAACAAAAATAGAAAAAAAGAACAAAAACAGAATATATTGCAGTAAAGAAAAGAAACATTTAAAGAGTGACTTCCAATCATCATCCCAAATATAAACATTTTATAGCACTTCATTCCTTTGTATTTTACAACCAATTACTTCTACATCCCATTCCCATCTCTTATCTAAGCATTATCTTTTGAATCATAGTGTGTAACTGTCAACTGCAGTGACTATCTCAAAATCAAAGGCAAACCAATTACTAAAAATCAAAATTATTGTAAATCATTAAAAAAAATAGGAACCATACATGACTCCTTACTATTTTCAGTATTTATATTTTGATTAAAGAATTTATAAAATCAAATTCCAAATAGATAAGTGTAGTTGTTCTGAGTTGAAATGATAAACATTTAAATATTTCCTATTCTCTATTTCTTTTCAAACTTTTCAAACTTGCAGCTGGTCTCATACATAATAGATCCTAAGGCTTTGTAAAGTTAATGTTTTACTTTAATCAAAGATCAAGTAAACCATCTCCTTGAAGCTGTTTTGCAAAGCCACATGGCTTCCTCACTTCTAAAATTAAACGAAGCTGCTGCTTTAAATATTCAGCATATTAAAAGGATATATTTGCTAGATATTCAGCTTATGTGCAGAAGTATTTTCCAGTTGTAAGTATAGCTCATTGAGGAAAATAACATTGCTTCTTTATTCTTGGAGAAGAAGTATATTGCTCCAATGAAAGCATTACATAAATTGAAGAAAATGGAACTGTTTCACAATCATGATAATTACATGTCATGAAATTGTTGTTGATGCATAGTGACCACATAGACACTATTTCTAGATCTATACCTATCCTGGTCTTTCTGTTCTTCTAACAGTGCATTTCATGACCACTTTAATTGATTATATTCATCTTGCATTCCTCTTCTTTTTCCTCCACATTTCCTAGCATTAGAAACTTCTGCAGGCAGAAGTTGTCTATGCAAAATGTGTCCAAAGTAGGATAATTTAAATTTGGACATAGGTTTCTAGAGCAAAGATTTCAAATAGATAAAAGTTTTGATAAGCACTTTCTGAATGTGATTAGAAAAGAAATATGGAAACTTAGTGTACTTTTAAAGATGCTGATCACAGCAAGTCATTGGTTTATCATTCTTCTCTGTGGTTGTCACTTCCAATTTTCACAGTCCACCATTTTTAGTCCATTTTTAGTCCACCATTTATTCTTGTGGAAGTCTGGCATTTAAATGTTTTTTTTTCCCAAGGCCTTCATAACCTCTCTACCAAAATGCTAGTCTGGAGCATATTTCTTGACTACTCGTTCTTTTACCGTTAATAGTTATTCCTAACAAATAGGGACTATCCACCACCTTGGTATTTTCATTGCCAATTTTAAGGAAGGTTGTCATTAGTTTAGCTTTTAGATAGATAGATAGATAGATAGATAGATAGAATTATTTATTGGCCAAGTGTGATTGGATACACAAGGAATTTGTCTTTGGTCCATATGATCTCAGTGTACATAAAAAGAAATGGTACATACATCAGGAATTATAAGATACAACACTTAATGATAGTCAAATAACCAATCAAATCATACTAGGAAATATTAATAAGTATAAATCATAAGAATACAAGCAACAAGTTATAGTCATAGTGGGAAGGGATGGATGATGGAATGATGAGAATAATAATAATAATGCAGACTTAATAAATAGTTAGATGGTGTTGTGGGAATTATTTGTTTAGCAGAGTGATGACATTTGGGAAAAACTGTTATTGTGTCTAGTTGTTCTTGTGTGCAGTACCCTATAGCATTGTTTTGAGGGTAGGAGTTGAAACAATTTATGTCCAGGATGTGAGTGATCTGTAAATATTTTCCCTCTTTTTGACTTGTGCAATATGCAGGTCCTCAATGGAAGACAGGTTGGTAGTAATTGTTTTTTTCTGCAGTTCTATAATTTGTTATATTTAATTTTAGTCCCATATTGAGCTCCTTAATTTTATTACTAGAGCTTGCAGATACATTTAATTTTCAGTTATCAGTGTAGTATCATCAGTGTAGCACAGGTTATGGATGTTTGTTCTTCCAGTTTTAAAACCATGTTCTTTTTCCAACTCAACTTCCCTTAATATGTATTCAGAATATTGTACAATATCCTTAGTGTGTAGGTTGAATAAATAAGAAGATAATATACAGTCCACTATTTTGCCAACTTGGACCCAGTGTATTTCACCATTTTCTGTTCAATCAAAAATCCTTCTATAATTGATGAAGCACATACTGACTTCACTTTGGTATTCTTTGACATTTTATTTTATCCAGTATGCAACAGCAATAATGTCTCCTGATCCTCGCCCTTTTCTAGAGCCAGGTTGGACATCTGGTACATTTTTTTCCATGAAGGACTCTAATATGTATTGGACGAACCTCAGCTTTATTTTCCTAGATGTAAAAATGTAAGGGAATATGTAGGTAACCTTGGAGGGTAAGGGGAAGAGATGCTGCCCAGGAAACAATCAGACAAGGGAAGCATGAACCCCCAGTACATTAATGGTCAGGGAAATAAATTTAGGAAGGATTTTCCCTTAACTGTTCAGGCAGTTAAAAAGGACAGCAGGAAGATTCTGCTTTCAGACTTGCAAGATTCTGTTAATGTAATCTTTAAATTAGTTAGCTCAATTAGTAACAATTCCTGTCTGGTTTACTCAGGTGGGCATGCAGAAAGTACAGATTAATTAAGTACAGATCATCAGTTAAGACTCCCTTTTTTGATATTGAAGTGTACATTGATTTCCTTTTATCTATTGGCCACCAGGTCATTCTCCAGATTTGTTGGCATTGTTTGGTTAGAACCTTTGCTGATTGTTCATCTGTTGATTTCCATATTCCATCAATTTCTGCAGTTTCTGACTTCATAATGACCAAAATTAACTTTGTCTTCTAGTACTAGAGGTTCCTGCAAGTAGGGAGTATATTGGATAACAGCAGTTCTACTTTAAAATAGTGCAGTATATGGCTTCATTCCCTCCTTTGACTCTCTTGCTATCTGTCTACTGACATTCTTTAATATGCACATTTGATATTGGAACCACCTCTTTTTTAAAAAAAGCTTTCCTTATTTTCTGCATCATTTTTAGCAACAATATAATCAATTTGATCTCTACATATTTCATCTTGTATCCATAAGCAGACATTTATTATGGGAAACAATTTAGGACAGATCTAGATTAAAAAAAATCTTATTAACCACAAAGATACTTATTCTCAAAACTAAATTTACTTACTTATATTTTTTTAAAGTTATTTTTTTTAAATTAAGATGGTTTTATTACCATTTTATTTATATATATATGTAAAGTAGCTAGCTGTGTTAACCACCAAAGCTTTTCATATGATGTATCTTAAATAGCGGTAGTGTGAACATTAGAGCTTTTCATTACTGCTATTACTCAAGAAATTTTTCAGAAACAATGCATTTATTTTAGTAAGAGATTGACGTCTAATTATACAAAGTGCTGCTCCTTTGTTGTAAATATGAGATTTTATTATTCTTCAAATAACTATGATTTAGGTCATCTTGCCTGTAAATTTGTTTTGTCTCCAAGCCACAAGTACCTACACGAATCCATGTGCAAGGAAATATCAGCACTATTTATATATATTATCTTGTTATTTCTGTTTGAGATGTGCCATTTGAATATGATATGGAGTTATTGTTAATTCCCTGTATTGTTCTGAATGCAGAAAATACATTGTTACAATATTTATGTGCTCCCAAATTTTCTATGGTGAATTGCATAAACGCCTAACTGTAAACCGTGATGATAATGGGGAGGAAGGAAAACATATGTATGCAAAATATTGGACTAGAGTATATAGGTCATGAGACTTAAATCATGATGTAATAGTGTACTTTTTGTCATTTGCTTTCCTGACCCCCAATCCTCACAGATGCTTTTGAACAAGTAAGTGGACTACTGTCTTGGATTTTGTTATTGGACTGAAACAATAAGAGAAACAATACATTGTCTGATTTGATGGCCGTTATTGGCTAAGGCTGAGTGGTATGATCTGTGGTTGGAATGCTGGGAACAGAAGGTATAGCAAAGCACATGAGTCTCTGCGGAGCCATTCTCGATTTGACCCTGCTTTTGGTGAGTGATTGAGAGAGTACCAAGTGTATCATAAAGAACCTGCTGTCGGAGCTGGTGAGAACATATACAGCTGTCTGCCTTTGAGGCTTACAACCCATGCCAGATTATTTTCAGTGTGGTGTTTTTGTTTTTTAACTTTGTGTTTTAATGGTGTGCTTTTAGTGGCTAGCTAGAGGGAAAGAAAAAAACACATTGTGAAACAGAGAGTAGACTTCATTTTAGTTTATTTAGTTGGCTTGCGTCTTTTAACATTTAGTTGTTAAAGGGGAGTTCAGGTTGCTGGTTTTTACCTTGACCATCATGCTGCTTGCTGATGAGCTGCTATTGTATTTATTTAAGCATTTTGCCAGTGCCTAACAAAATAGTGACAGTAGATGGATGTAATTTGTTTTCTTCTGCTTAAGTAATGCTAATGAATAATACTAAAGTAATTTAAAAGCACCAGCTCTTGCTTTGTAGCTAGACAGTTGACAGTTCTGGGGGAAAATATTAAAAACCCATGCTATAGCAAGGAATATAATTTCAATAGAAACAAAGTTAATGTCTCATTGAAAACAGGGTTGGGATTAACTGTTTGACCTGCATGCTATATCCGGTGTCTCAGGATAAGAAAAGAGAATGCTTTGTTCTTTTACTTAAAGTTTCCAAATTGTTTGTTTCTTTTATCTATTCTTACTTATTTGTCTGATATTTTGTGAGCCAATAATAATTAAGAAGGTCTGTCATACCTCCCAATTATTCTTCTGGATCTAAGTGAAAAAAAGAAAGTAAGTAGCCCATATCAACTAATTAGTGCTTTTGATAAGTAAAACACTCAATGGTTTTGGAAACTTTTTCTTGTGGAATATAGGGTGCTGTAACCAGAAGTAAGTGGAAACCAGTTGCCAAGTGCCCAGATCACAATCACATGGCTATGGCAGTGTTAGTACATCTGGAGCTCTGAAACCAGTTAGCTATAGCCACAATTCTTTCAGTACTGTCATAACTTTGAATGGTTTCTGAATGAACAGTCACAGGTGGAAAACTATTTGTCCATGAAACACTGGGTTTAAATAGATTACCAGAGACAATTTATTGTTTAACAGCCTTTTAAACTGAATTTCCATACTTTTTTAAAAAAATAAAATCCTGTCATAATGGGTTTCATATATTGTCAATTACATTGAAAACATTTTATGCATAAAGTCAAGTTAATAATTAGGATACTCTCTTTTAAAGCAGAATATATAACTTTAATGGAGTTTCATGCAGACACATATCACTGAAAAGTAAAATGCTTTATTCAAGCCATTGAAAGATAAAAAGTGACCTTTCTCTGAACATGACAGCTCCCACAAGTTTTATTCATGATACTATTTTAAAAATACATATATTTGAATATAATAAAGAATCTGTATAATATTTTCTACCTTTGGTAAACAATAAATAATCACCAGCCCAAGGAAAGACTATACATTGTATACCTTGCAGAGTGAGAAACAATATATCTGAATTCTTCAAAAAAAAGTAAAGGTCTATTTCATTTATATATTTTGACAAAGATGGACATGAGCCTTTCTTAGCCTCAGTAGAGTAAAAGATAATGTAGGAATTATTTTTAATTCTCATCCAGTTTAATTTTGAAATTAATTCAAGCATTAATTTATTAATGATATAAAATAAATGTGTGATCCTTCAAATTGAAAATGTAAAAAAAAACCAATATTTTCATTGATAACTCTATATTTTGTACCAATGTACACTCTATGTTTTATATCTTAATATATTCATTTGAGGGGTAATTTTTATTAATATATACATTTTTGTACACTTGTTTTGATTTGGCATAAAAATATATGGAATACAAATAATAAATCAGTTTTCATTTTCTACAAATTTTATTAAAGTGAATTGATAACTTTAAAATGATGATTAAATTCTCTCAATCATCCTTACATTTAATGTTGAGGACATTTTTTAAGAAAAAAAATCCTGCTCTTATTGTATGCAATAGAAAAAATAATAGATAAGTAATTTCTAAATTTTGCTTCAGATTTCTGAAATAATTCTTACATACTAATATTTGACAATATTATATGAATTGTTTTAATATGCTCTTTTATTGTAACTCACCAAAGGATGGGAGGAAGGGAAGAACTGTATCTTGCTAAATCATTTGGGGGCCTCATTAATACTTGTCTTGACTTTCCAAATATGTTTTATTTCCAAAGCTTGCTAAGACTGAAATTCTTAATCTCAGAGACAAAAAATATCTGTGTGGAAGATTGGGAGAATGGCAATGATTTGGTCCTGCAATGTATTCTGATAAATATCTGAGGTCTTGACACACAAAGTTCACAATCACCTCTATAAAGCTAGTAGTTAATTCTAAATTGCCTTTTCTGGCTGATGCATCTAAAGACAGAGGTGAAAAATGTGTGGTCTTTTGCGATAGCAGGTGGAATTGCTGGCAAGCAGTGTACTCCAACATTTTGTAAGGACATTTTTCCAGCCTTGTTTCACTGCATCACACTCTCTACCAGATGAAAATTGAGGTTTTATTATTATTAAGGTTGGTTGCATAGTCAATTAGATGTTTAGATTGGAGTCTAAATTATGAATCTATTTGTTTAGATTAAAATGCAACTAATATAAAGTGGGAAACATCCATAATATATTTAAGTAGCTGAAGATGTTGAATCAGATGAGTTGCCTTCAAATCATTTTAGAAAGCTTCATGGCAAGGTTCAGAGATTAAATGGGCTTTCTGGATTTGCACGCTGGTATCAAATACTGTTGCAGCTTTCCTTTCATATAATGAAGATGGAGAGTGGTTCAATTGTGCATTGCTTTGTGTTTTTAAGTAGTCATCCAGTGGTGTTTTTTTTTTTTTTCTTATCTACAACTGTCCTTTTTCTTGCATGCTAAATAAGATTTTGATATAAGAAAGTTATAAATGTATAAAAAGTCCAGTTAAGTTTGGAATATTAACTTTTGCTGTAAGGTTTTGGAATTAACTATAAAAAATAAATAGCTTGTCATGTGAACCAGATTTATTTTGGCTATCTTAGGTTATGCTAAATCATAGCAACATAAGTAACTTATTAAGCCTTTTGCTATTTATTTCTGTTGGGCTTAAGACCAGAAAATAAGATCCAACAAACAATGAGATGATCGTAATAAATTATGGTAACTTTGAAGTAATGCTTCACACTGTGTCTTTTAAGCTGTCAGTGATCTGGTATATGGTGACAATGGTGGCTATGAACTCCTGACCTGTTCCAAAATCGAGGCCACACAAAGGCAAATTCTCCAAGGATCATTATTAAACATACCACTATAATTTTTATATAGACCTCTTAAATAATTATTCCACCTTTCTCTCAATCGAGTTTCATCTTTAATTCTTTATTAGTTTGATTTTTATTTCCATTCCCTCTTCATTTACCATTACCAATTCAAAAAATAATTTCTTATTCCAATCACACGATCTCGGCTCAACTTCACTCACAGTGCTGGTGTGACAAAAAAAAAAAAAAAAAAAGGAAATAGTCCTATGTTTCTTTTTATTCCTGAACAAAAGGCATGATATACAGGAAGTCTGACTATCAATTGGTATTCTGTCATATGATTTTTTCCTCATTTTTAATATAAAAAATAATGAAAGAATCACTTTCAGAAAAGAAGAAAATTACAGTGAAATTGTCTTGAATTGAATGTAATATGTTAATCATTTCTTTACAGGTTGGTCAAGGAAACCATTCGAACAGATTCTTTCATTGTTCAGCTTTTTTTTTTTTTTTGGCTTTCAGTTCTTAGTTAAATCCTAGAAGAAATCTCTTTTCCATCTCTAATGTCCAAAGATTGAAAAATAATGGCATAGAAAGAGGCCTTGGAATAACAGAAAGAAACAAGAAACAAGTCTTTCTCCGTTGATTGTGAAGAGACAATCCAACGATTGGGAAATCACCTGTCATTCACAGATCCACGTGACTGAGT
>JAEANM010022481.1:0-11595 GCA_017656035.1 Myanophis thanlyinensis
AGACATGGTAACAAAGTCAGCCAATGAATAGGCATAGCAACAGATCAGCCAATGGGAGCTGTTTGGAAACTGAAACAATATTTGCTGAAGAAAGCAAGGAGCCTGGGTGTGGCTTAACTCTGCAGCTCAAGAAACTGAAATTAGTCTGTGCAAACTCTGACCTGAAACTAAAATGGCAATTATAACTCCTCTCCTCTGCTTTGCTTGTATTTGCTACCACATTGGAAAAACCTGCTTTTGGTATTGTATACTTACTTCATGTTATATTGTATATAAAGAGAAGTTATTGGATCCTGCTGAGTTCAGTTACTTGTGTATGCTTCTGAATGTGATTGCTGCTGCAAAGTCTGACATATTCTTTGTCTCCTTCACTCACAGAAGCAGTGGATTATGAATAACTTAAACTTTCTGCAATAGTGTTGTATAAAAATAAATAGTACAGGATATAGCATTTTTCTTACAAGGATGTACTCCTGGTAAAAGGAGTGTCAGCAAAATTTTGCTCCAGCAAAATTATTTACCAAAAGATGAATTGCTTCTCTAAAACAGGAATCCCCAACTCCCAGTCCATGGGCTGTTACTGGGAACCAAACTGCACGTGGCAGGCAAGCACACAAATCTCCATTTGCACATGCGTGGAATTAGGTTACACACACACAAAGCCATCTCCTTCCCTTTGCCATCACTAACACCTGCTACTTGTTCTGATTCTTAATGGAATCACGAAACAGGCTTTTGGTCCTGAAAAAAAAAACCCTTTTCATTCTTCTCATTCACATCCAGAAAAGTCCCAGCAGAAAACCTTTCAAGGTTTTACTGCAAAAACAGATCTTATCAATCTTTGGATAGTTGCCAGTCTGAGTTTCCAGTCAAAATATTTGGCAAGGAGTCTCTGTATGGCACAACTCAGATAAGCAACTCTTCACAATAATAAGCAAACTAATTGTCACCTACAAACACCACTTGCCTTTTGCTCCTATTTATTCCATATGGGAGGGGCCATTCAGCTTCCACTTGTGCCTTTACCTCCGAGTCAACCCCTGCTCCTTAGTTGTTCCCCTCTCCTGATAGCTTTGCACATATGCGCATCTGGAACAGGTTCCAGCTGTTCTTGTTCCCCCACTGATCTCTGTCTCCAAACTCTGGAAGGGGCCATTTAGCATCCACTTGTGCCTTTATTTCCAAGTCAACCCCTGGTCCTTAATTGTTCCCTTCTCCTGACAGTTCTGTGCATATGCATACAACTGTTCTTCTTCCCCACTGATCTCCGACTCCGAAGGCAGCTGATAACTGTTAGATGGCACCTGGCCCCGTCTCTGCCTCTGACCCAGAACACCCATCAGAGGCTTCCCCCGACTCCAGGACTGGCCCAAAATCCTCCCCAACTTTCTCACTGTCAGAGTCTGCCAACAGCTCCACTAACACTGGCAGACCACAACACAACACTGCCAGCCCACAGAGCTGGAAAAGTGGGGACCTCTACTCTGAAAGACCCCCATTATTCTATCACTCATTGCCCCTTTTTCTCGACTCTTTCCAGTCTCTGACATCCTCTTGCCCCTTGACCTCATAAAGAAATATCCAGGTTTTACCTGCATTCTACTCTTACAGTAATCCATAATTTCATCACAGCAGAAAAACTGTTTTCAGCATGGACCATCTGACTCTTAGACCTTCTAGAGAAGATTCCTCCTATCTTGTCTGGCACATTCACTTTTTTTCCATGAAGGGTGAGGGGTTTTTTACTGATGCCATTAAAAAGGTACTTTATCTGCTTAGTGCTTAAATTCCCTACAGAAGTTACGCTTTCCATCGAAGAATTATAAAATATATGAATACTAACATATAAATATATAAGAATATGATTTCATTCTGTCCCCATTTTATTCCTTTTTGCATTTATATTATTTTATACTTATATCCTGCTTTTCTGGCAATTCCAGACAACAGATATATGTTTATCATGATAGTCACCTATTCTGGAGATGATTAGGTGTCTCCTTTCAATGTCTGCTATTATTTACTTTGAAACTATGTGCCGGAATCATGCAATGAATCTTTCATACTGCTGAATCTTTGGCATAAAGTAAAATATTTGCCATATATTTCATTAAAACTTTGCAGAAGCATGATTAGTTTTAAGTCTCCTAAGACCTCAAGTATATGAACAATGTGATCAAGATAACTCTGCTTTGCTCCTTTCTGTTATAAGGATGGATTTTCATTTGGCAGTAAGGCTGTTCCTATTTTTATACCTGAATCTGACTGAGCTCTTGTACTTTGTCCAGCAAGAAAACATGCTTAAAATGCAGTGTTCGTGTATCTTAAAAGCCCTGCGGGAGATAAATTGCATCTACCCTGAAATGTTAGAGTTAGGTTATCCTATCAGCTTCCTTCATACAGGTGAATATGACTTGGCTGAGCTTAATATATGATTGCTCCTTAATGAAATCAATGAAGGCAGAAGAAACCCTGACAGCTGAAGGTAAAGTAAAAATCTGTTACAGCATTAGAGAAGGAAAATGGAGAGAGGAGATTGTCAGAGCCTTCCATGTACAAAATAAATGCACAAATCATTGCAAAATATTGAAGAGTTAAATGGGTAAGTCAAAGTGGCCGCTGCCTTATCTTTGAACCATGAAGTGAAAATAAATATATGTTATCCACTAGAATAATTTTTCACTTCTTCTAATGTGTGAGGGAGGTAGACAAATCAATTTAAAAAAACAATTATATTTCGGGTCTATTAAATAACATGTAGGTATTCTTTATCTGGCCTACCAGCATATTTTCCAGAATTAAACATGCAGATGTTTAATTAATACAGTGTATTAATTATTGGAGGTTATCATTAAAAAGATGCATTTGTAATTCAATGGAACTACATCTACATACATCTTCATGGAAGGAAGCATGCAGTGGATACCTGAAGGTTCTGTCTTGGGCCTGGTACTATTCAACATCTTCATAAATGAACTAAACAAGGGGACAGAAGGGGAACTCATCAAATTTGCAGATAACATCAAGCACTGGGGAATTGCCAACACTTCACAACAGCGGTCACCAACCAGTGGTCCATGGACCACTGGTGGTCCACAAGAAAATTCTGGTGGTTCGCAGAAAAATTATTTGCATTTTTATATTGCACTAAATCAAGGGTCCTCTGGCATTTAGCTTGGTTGCCTGTTTAGTAGTTCCAATCCCTCCCTCCGTCACAGGAGTCCAGGTGCCTCAGCGAGCAGCTTGTGAACCTCCCGCCACCCAAGAGGAGAAGAACATGCCAGAGCCCAAACAGCTTGTATTCCCACAGGTCTTTCCTCTGCTTGGAAAGCCTATCCTCATAGTCCTCAGTAAGGTACTTCTGCTGAGCCTCCTTCTTGGTCAGATCCAATTTCAACTGAGCCAGCTGTTTTGCCAACTCTTTCTCATGGTGGCTGCTTAACTCCAACAACTGCTTCCTGTTGGGGCCCTAAGGAGCCCGGGCGGGGAGGACCGAGTAGAGGTTGGTGAGGTGCCCCTCGACATGATGACATTGAGTTGGCCATGACTACCCAGTCACATGGCCACCTAGCCATGCCCACCCAGCTGGCCATTACACAGATCATATTAGTGGTCCACGGGATTTAAAATTATAAATTTAGTGATCCCTGAAATCTGAAAGGTTGGGGACTCCTGTTTAAGAATATAGACTCAAGATTCGGAAGGATTTTGACAGGGTATAAACTTTGGGCCCTGTCCAACAATAGGTAATTCAGTAGTGAGAAAAGTAAGATCCTGCAGTTGGGTAAGAAAAATCAAATGCATAGGTATAGAATAGGCAACATTGGCTCAACAGTAGTACAATAGTAACTAAGAGAGGGATCCATCAATACTATTTAAATTTGAGCCAACAGTGTGCTGCAGCTGCCAAACAAAGCCAATACATTTCTGGGCTGCATCAATAGAAGGACAGCATCAAGATAACAAGAACAGTTATTAGTTCAGACTGCACTAGTGAAACCACACTGGGAATATTGCATGAGGTTCTGCTCATTAGAATGCAAAAAAGATGCTGAGACCCTAGAAACTGTGCAGAAAAGTGCAACAAAGATAATAAGGAATCTGGAGGCCAATTCATATGGTGAAAGGTTATAGGGAGCTAGGTACAACTAGCCTATCGAAGAGAAGGGCTTGAGGTGACAGGATAGCTGTCTTCCAGTACTTGAGGGGCTGACACAGAGAAAAGGCGAGGACTTCGTCTCCAAAGCAGGACAAGAAGTAATGAGTGGAAACTTGTTAAAGAGGAATCCAACCTAGAACTAAGGAGAATTTTTCTGACAGTGAGAAGAATTAATCACTGGAATAGTTTGCCTGAAGCTCAGACTAAATCTGTTGTTTAATGATGCTGTAGCAGTAGTTACATTTTTGACTAGGAACTCTTTTTTTAGAAATGAGATAGAGAATGTTGAGAAATTTGAGATACTTTGCATCTTTGCTGGGTTCTTTTGCTGGTGCTATTTAAATTTTCTATGCCACTGCTTAACAAGGTGAAGAAAACTTTTCAGAATACTGAAGCCACAGTTCTACTGCAGCATCCAAAAGCGCAGATTGCAATAAATAATCTTTCTTTGTTTGCTTATTAAATTTTTATGCCCAATCCCAATTCATCTTTTTCAAAATTCCTGATCAAAATTGGATTTTTTTTTAAAGATGATAGATGATCACCTGATTTTTCTAGCATGGATTCCAGATGCAAATGGCAGAGACCTTTACAGATACTACTTACTATATACTCTGAACTTGATTTGTTTGATTCTTCTCTAATTTCAGACACACTTAAACTCATTTCTATGAGTTCTAAACTATATTGGCAGTATATAGAAATACACAAAACAATAATGTTGTATTTCTGCAAAACTCAAGTTTATTATCTCCAGGTAATTGTGTTTATATTGATTCTCAAACCTTTTTAAATAGATTGGCTTAGTTTTACATATCTGTCATCTTGTCCATGACTAGGCTTTAATCATGTTACTTTTGAACCATTCTAGAAGTATGCCATACTCTCAAATTGTGCATAGAGACATCTCTGGCACTTATGATTCCAGACAAAATGTCTCTATGCCATCCCCAGAGGACCAATGATGTCTTTGTAATAATACCTGAGCACCCACAGCAAAGTTAACTACTGCCACATTAGAACATTGTGTAATTTGTGAAATGAGGTCATAGCAAGTTTACAGCGTCCCACCTTCCCCAAACAATATGCATCATAAGCAACTGAACTGCATGATTACCCCAAAGGTTAACTAAATTATCATTCTTACTTTGCATAATTTCAATCATCTTAATCTCTGCTTAATACTGCCAAGGTTGCATGGAATCATTCTGATATACATTTTTGCTGTCATAAAAAAGCAGGTTTTCTTAAACTGGTTTAGAAACTGCATTTTTTTCAAAGACTAGAATCATGTCAAATCAAATCAAATTTTATTCATCACATGCACAGTCATACATGGTACGAAATGCAGTGAAATGTATATGCAACCACTCGCCCGTAGGTAGTAGGACAAGAGAATAGTATAGACAAGGAGGGAGAATAAGTTAGGGAGTGGTTGAGAGAAATAGATTATAGGAATATTTTATAGTCCTGGGTTTGCTGTGGTTTGGTTTAGGGACCGTATTGCCTGAGGGAAGTAATTCCTCCTTAGTCTCTCTGTGTTGGCTTTCATGGTGAACAGTCTGTTGTTGGGGTGGCTGGAGTCCTTCATTATTTTCCTGGCTGTAGTTTGGCATCATCTGTTGTAGATAGCAACAGTTGTGCCTAAATTTTTCCAAAGCAGACATCCTTGAGATATGCTGGCACTGCACATTTGAGTAATCTCAATCAACTAAATCAGAGCCAGATCTCCATTTCCTTAAGGCAGGGGTGTCAAACTCACATTGTCACGGAATATTTGCTAAACCAGGCATGGGAATGGCCAGCGCATGACGCATCCAGCCCTCGGGCAAGAGTTTGACAGCCCTGTCTTAAAGTCTAAAAAATGTACGGGTAATACCAACTCCTTTCCTTCCTCAAATCTAGATTTTGTGAGAAAATCATAATTTGCAACATTCAACAACAAACTACAACTTACTGCAAATTAGAACTCATGCATAGAAACTCATGCATTTCAGAAACCATGGGGATGTCTTGGTTTAAAATCAATCCTGTTTATTATAGGGGTTAAAACAGAATTCTATGTGCAAACAAGCTACATTTCAATATTTTATCTTGCCCTTTAAACAAGTATTCAGAATGGCTTACAAAACTTAAACTGAATTACAATTATCAAATACACAGCAATGCACAACACATTCAAAAGAACAAAGTAATCCTATTAGTAGAGATAAAAAATTATTTTACACTATTAAAAAGTCTGTCTCTTTCATGTCTGACGAAAGAAAGGACACACAAGAACCATTTACCAGTTTTATTTTGGCCACCATACAGTATCAATTCAATTCATTCAATCCTTTATTGTCAATGCACAGCATTTGTGCAGCAAAATTGAATAAGTCTCAGTAGTAGTCAAAACATCAACAAAATAATGGTCAAATGCACTTCCCAAGCAATTCAGCATATATCATCAGCAATAAGTAAGTAAAAAATATTCAAGAAATACAAGCAAAATGGACCCCAGGAGATCCAAATGACTTTATTGAGAAACAGGTCACAGTTGTTTTTCAAAATTTTCTCTGTGATCTAATAAGTACATTAAGATGTTAGACAGCTGCAGTAGACATTATAACTGTTGTTCACTGTGCTAAATGATAGCTATTTAGCCATGATTTGTTGAAGTTCAACATTAGCTGCTTCATACATAGTGCTAAGCCATAAACCAACTTTTCAGAATGAACTCTATTATCTACATTACAATGATTTGTGAACCTTGTTTTTAAAGTAGACTCAAGTGTTGGCCACCAACTTTAAGAAGAAACAGTGACGACTCAGTTATGATTGTACCAGGTCAGATTTTATTTGATGCTTCTTCCCATCTGTTCTTTTGTTTCAACAAATTAGGAAAACTTATGAGAAAGGAAGGAAGAAGGGAAGTCATTGACCAGATCAAGGAATTATACTCATTTCAAGGATTATCAAAGGCATTGGTAGAAATTTCCATGAAGTGTCTTGTTTTATTATCATCACCACTTGCCTCATCACCTCCCATCTCTATCCTTCATGACTTTTTAAATCTTTTAAAATTCCATTTGAGCAAATTATTTGCTAGTTGTCAGAAATTTAGACAAATAATTAATGAAAAATTAATTTATATACTAATGAAGAAACTTTGTTGTTTGCCTGTTTCCTAAACATATCACCAATTCACTTCTGGTTTTTATCCAACAGACAGATAAGACTTCTAGCTTTTAAATTATGTGTACATTGAAGATATCAATTTATAGAAGGCATTAGGGAAAATCAGTTAGTGGTTGCTAATAACTACAAAGTATGTGTTGAAGAGTTTGGATGTATGTGTGTGTATGTGTGCATGTGTATGAAATTTAACTAGATTCGGCTTAATTCCAAGGCTTTATATATTACCTCACAAGCATAATCCTTGAAGCTACAGAAACACTGTGATCTCTCACTCATTTTTATTTTTAATTTTTATTTATATCTCACCATTATTATTTTTACAAATAACTCAAGATAGCAAATATCTTCACCATACATTTCTGTTCTCATCCCCCCACCACCACCACCACACAGAATCATTATGGATAGTGAGGTGAATACACACACAACTCAGTGAAGTGAGTTGTACTGAGAGAGAATAACTGGACCAAAATTTCTCAGCTGGCTTTTATGGCTAAAGCAAGACTTGAACTCAGGATTTCCTGCTTTCTAGCTTCAGGACTTACCCACTGAAATATGCTCTTGGGAGTACCCTGATGAGTATTCAAAAACTGCACAGTACAGAAATAGTGCCAGGGACTATTCTAGAGTCCCCTCAGTTGCTAATGTAGCACCATTATTTCACAAGCTGCATTGTTTGATTCCAGGCCCAGTGCAAGTTATCAGTTATCACCTTTTAAAGCCCTTCATGGATTGGGACCTGATGGGATCAGCTGTCCCAAGGGAGCCAAGGAATTTTATTAGTGGGGTCAAGAAAAAGAGCCTTCTCTGCTACAGCCCTCATCCTTTTGAACATCTTGCCACCAGAGGTGAAATCTGCCTCCCCTCATCTGGCCCTCCAAAAGGGCCTTAACATCTGGTTCTCCCAGTTGGTTTGGAGCCCCAATGGGAGCATGCTATGCTGAAGGTGGTTGGTTGAGTAACAGATAAAAGGCTACTCTTATATCATCCGTGCTCTTGGTTTTTAAGATTTATTTAATTGTACTGAAACATAATGCTTTAAATGTTTTTATTTTTATCTTTTATTGCAGAAACACCACACAGAATCATTATGGATAGTGAGGTGAATAGCACATAAATTTAATGAATGAAAAAATGACATAGGCACCATTGAAGAATTATAAATCTCTGACTTCCAGTTTGATGTCAAGCAACATCAGATGTTGGGAGCGGGGCTCTGCGATCCTGTTCCAAATCCTCCTTGTTGGAGTCCCCCCCCCGGGGCTAAAATCACCCTGTAGGGGAGACAAAAAAAGGAGGGGCACCCTGCAGGTTGTAGAAAGTTGTGGCTCTCATGCTAGACCCAGGAAATTCCCTCCCATCCAAGGATGAAGAGCAGAGACAGCCATCATGGTTTCTGTGAAGCTGGGGCAGCTGAAGAAACAAATAATGTGCTGGAACAGTGACGAACTGGGTGAGATGATCCTTTTTTTAACCTAGAATCTAACCCCAAAGAAAATAAACCCTGAAAAAGAGACTCTTTGAAATGTTTGTTAAAGTGGTGAATAATTATAGAGAGAAAAATTACAGACCCGAAAACAAAAGGAATTAAAGGCAGACTGCAAAATCTTTAAAATACAGAAAGATTGGATTTTAAATTGTATTGGCAATATCTTGGAAAGGCACTTAAAATACTGGAAGTATATGTCTGACCATGGATTATTAGTAATAATTGTCAAATTTTGTGCAACGCTGAAAATCTAAGCTGAAGGCACCATCTGCTGGTGAATGGAACATATATTATACTCCTAACCCTGGGAAAAGTACTGATAACAAAGAGAAAAGTGTAAATAAATAACATCAGGAGGACTGCTGTGCTATCTATTGTTCTGTACTTGGCTACTTCATGGTTACTGGAAGTTTAACAGAGACATTATGGAAGACATCTAAACAAAGCAAGTTTTAAATACTACGATCTATGTCTGAAACTACAAAGTGGACCTAAGGTAACACTTGAAATTTTCCTCAATTACTTAAATAGAACTAATTGACTAGCTGTGAAACTTAAACATAATTATTGCATTCTCTGAGGAACAGCGCTAGGATCAAGTAAAAGGTTTCTGAGTTGACATTCTGAGGTCACAAATAATTGAGACTCTGGGGTGGTGATAGACCACTCAGAGACTATTGAGCAATACTTGGACCTATCAAAATAAGATAAGATATTGTATCATGGAAAATGATTGAATTCCAAAAAGAAATGGTGTTGATGTTTCAAAATACTTATGACTTTATGACAAGGAATCACAGGGAAATGAGGGGCTTAATATATGACATAGTTGGGAAAGTAGAAAATGTTCAACAAGGGATAATAAATTAGGCTGACCATATTTGATAGCCAAAAAAGAGGACACGAGGGGCGGCGGGGGGGTGGGGGGGCGTCGACATCAATGGGCGATGGGGCATCATCGGCATCAGGGGGCATGGCCCATGGCGGTGGGGGGCGGGGCATCAGCTTCGGCCGCATCAGGGGGGCGGGGGGCGTCAATGTTGATGGGGGCGGGGCATCAGGGGGCATGGCCCATGGCGGCAGGGGGCAGGGCGTCAGCGGCGGCCGCGTTGGGGGGCGGGGTGACAGCAGGGGGGGCAGCGGGGTGGGGGGGCATCATCAGCGTTGGGGGGGCAGGGCGTCATCATCGGCAGGGGGGCATCGGCAGTGTCGGGGGTGGGGCATCGGCAGGGGGCAGGGGCTTCCCTTCGCCAGAAATCGACTGCAAATCCATACTCGGCTGAGAAGCAAGAAGCTTGTTCCAGGACCTCTTGCTGGAGCCTCTCGCTTTTCTCCATTTGCCCGGACATGACATCGCCACTTTTACGTCCAGTCCGGGGCATCCAGGTAAATTTATAAAATTTATAAAACCTGCCCGGACGCCCCGGACAGGACATAAAAAGAGGACATGTCTGGGCAAAAGAGGACGGTTGGTCACCCTATAATAAATACACATCATAAAACACAGGAAATAGAGGCAATAATAGAAAGACCAGAGGAAAAGATAGAACAGATAAATCAGTAAAGAAAGAAAGTGAAGACAATAAAGGCACATGAAACAAATCAGGGAAAATTCATATTAAGAGATCAAAAATGGAATTTGGGAAATAGAAAGATGTTTTTGAAAAGAAGATAGGGACTCGGGCAGCAAAAGATAGTAGAGATGGAAGAAAGATTTGGATTAAATAGGAAAAATGCAGATAGGGATAAAGACCCAAGGAAGGACTATGAGAGGCAAGTCAAAAAAAGAATAAGAATTTAAATACTAAAGCAAGCAAGAAATGACATTTAGAAAGGAAATGGTTTTCAATATAAGATAAGTGTTATTAAGAGCTAGAATAGAGGTAGAAATAAGATAAATGGGTAATATTATTGTGCATATTTTATACAATATACTAAAAGCAATAACCAGATGTAAAGACTAGATGTTGAAAGATGGTGTCACTATATATGCTTAAATAATATTTTCATTGTCATTAGAATGGTGTACAAAAACATTGAAAACTAAATAATGAAGGAATTTTTTTCTAATACAAATATGATTAACACTATAATTACATAAGTATGGTTAATGTACCAAATATATTTCAAATATTACTATTTTTATCTAAATGAATGACACCCAGATGCCTCACTGTTCATGCATGATTTTGATGTATATTTAAAAATAAAAAAATTACAAAATTACAAAAAAAAGAATTATAAATCTTTGAGCCTAAAATTCTCAATACTAATTCATTAAAGACATTGAAGAGATTTCAGAGATTTCCACAGAGCAATACTGCATGAAAATATCATGCAATAGGGGCAGATAAACTAAAGGAGAGAAAATCCACAAGCATATGCAATAAAGTTCAGAACTAAGTCAGCAAAGGGAGATCTGCCCTAGTTCTAGCCTTCTAGAAACCTTGATTTATGACAAGTTTTACTTCCTAAAAAAAAAACAAGCTTGCTATTTTATACACATTTAAAACGCCCACCCAACATTCACACTTTCCTTCACCCATGGCCTTTTGCATAGGTGTTAGATCTGCTGACACACATACACTGCTTGCATTTCATCACATTACAATGTGTGTCGAAGAATAGGCTCTCTTCCTATGCCTTTGAAGTATTCTTTGTAGATTAAAACTTCCACAGAAGCATATCACGTTAGGGTGACCAACCGTCCTCTTTTGCCCGGACATGTCCTCTTTTTACGTCCTGTCCGGGGCGTCCGGGCGGGTTT